>SNQJ01S0014517.1:0-12006 GCA_010110895.2 Picea sitchensis | reverse complement strand
ATTGTATGAACTATTTCTGCACTATGTTTGGTTTGCTTATGTTGTCACATGTTTCCTTGTGGGTGCATAAATGATGTTATGGATGTATGGTACAACTATTTGTCTATGTATATGTGTCATTGTTGTTTTATTTATCATTAGGATACTTGAACTATTTCTGGTTCTGATGGTGTTATTTTTTGTTGTACTCATTC
Source organism: Picea sitchensis (assembly GCA_010110895.2). Lineage (NCBI taxonomy): Eukaryota > Viridiplantae > Streptophyta > Pinopsida > Pinales > Pinaceae > Picea > Picea sitchensis. The sequence continues at coordinate 11,812 of SNQJ01S0014517.1, read as the reverse complement.
TTTTAGTTTTTCTCCAATGATAGGTTAGAATTAGTTCTATTAGATTAGTTTCCTTTGGGTATATTGGCCTTATGATTAATTAGAACTCTTTGGCAGGTAGTTCTTTGTCTTTCCCCTTTTTCTTCTTTTAATTCTGAGTGGCATGAAGGCCCATATACTTGTGGGAAATGCTACACCAAACAAGAGTAGGTCTAATTGGGACTAGGCATCGAGTGTTCTCCCTTATCTTCTTGATAGGCCATTTGGACCCATCAACAGTCACCAAGTTGGAGCCAGATGTTACAACCCATATTCACTAGAATGTACCCTACACTTTTTCACGATATGTGACCACTATGATGTGCCCAAAGTATGATGATTTCTTTGTATGTGGACATGATAGGATGACTTGGTGTACAAGTGTTGGTTAGAGGTTACCCAAAACCCCTCAGGTGGATGGTCATGGCATGTCCTTTTAGTCTTGATTCTCAAGATGTCTGGTTTTATTTTTTCATTCAACTACCCCTTGTGGTGGTAAATTTCTCTAAATTTAGGAATTTATGTCCTAGGTAGGTATCTAGGAATTATGAGGGTTATATACTAGGATACATGATTTGTGGGGCCTTAACTATTAACTTATTCTTTTTTTGTGTAAAAGATGATTACGCTTAAGGGTTGTCACAAAAACGGTTTATCACACCTTAACCACATGGAACCTCTCTTTTTTATGTATGTACCACTTTTTTTCCATTGACGATGACTCTATACCTGATCATCCAATGTCACAATTCTTGAGATAGTTTCACGTCTTTCGAGGAATATCATGGATTTTGAGGCATTGGGCACACTCTCCGAGGAACAGAGAGGTTGTTTTCCTCCACATGGACCTCCTCTACACTTGACATATGTCAAATGATAAAATGTTCCCCTCCTTTGGAACTTTTTTAAAAGTATTTTTTCTCACAAAGGAGGTCTACCTGTCTTGGGGAATTTTATTATAGCCGCAGGGTTTCGTTTGAGCCACTTGGATGATGTGTAGGTTACATAAGTCACCTTACACTTTGACGAGGTGACATGGAACTCGCCCTTAATGATGCGGATGGACTTTAAACCATTTCTTTCATGACTTTTGATGAGGTTTGAACCATTCTTTTTTACATCATTCTTGTTGTTGGGGGTTTTATGACCCATTTTGGACTTGGAGGGCCACTCCCATGCATCATGGAGGTGCCTTTACCTTATATAAGGACATGATCATACTTTGGAAACATATTTCAAGGATTTATTGACATTATTTGAGAATGTTTTGGGCACATTTTGTGTTGGTTGTCCCCTTTTATGAGGGTTTCTAGCATGTAAAACATCTTTTAATTGTAATTTGACTTAGTCTCCAACTTGCGTGGATGACAAGTCACTTTTAATTAATTTCCTTATCTTAATTTTAAGGAATAAATAATGAGAAGGATTTGTGAGCCTCATATATAAATAAAGTCACTTGTGTCATTCCAAGTTGTTGTGCATTGTTGGAGATCATTATTGGACCCATTTAATAGAAGATATTTACTTGGTTCCAATTATCATAGGTCTATATTTCATGGTTATTTTTCTTGGTATTTTTAAAATCTATTGTAAAATAATTCAATATTCTACATAAACTCGCAAGATTGATCCATTAAGGAGTTATCAAGTTCTTGCAAGGAGGACGTCTAAGGTTTGTATCTCTTCCTTCTCTAAAAATATTTGGTAAGTGCCTATCATCTTGATTAGTTATATACTCCTTGGCAAGGGTTTTAAGTATACTTTTCAATTCATTTTTTTATCTTGTTGGTGAAGTCTATTCCCTTGGACAAACCCTTCTTCAAGGGCATTAGTTTTCATTGTTTGTTTTGATTAAACAAGAGATTACTAGCCTTGTGGCTCTAGTATCATTCTAATCTATAAACATGGACAACCAATTATTAGAGGGGCATACTTATTGACCCCACAATTCCTAAGTAGAGACAAGGATTTTATCTTCACTCCCAACAACCAACCACAAAACCCCTAAAAAGTCAAATTTTAATTTTTCTTTCCATAAAAAATACAAAAGATAAACCATCAAAAATATATATTTCATTGTTTAGAGTTGTAACACCCTAATTTTTAATCCCTATGAAACAAAATGTATTATGCAAATGTGACCTTAGGATGGTGAGCCATTAAAGTTGAAAAGGGGCCAGAGTGCCTAGGAAATGTAATATATATATATGGCTAGCTACAAGATGGAAAAGGAAAAGAGATATGGGGCTATGATTCCATGAGAGAGGGGGCTGAAGGGGCTAAGAATTTTTATTATATTTTATTTACCCATATTGGTTTTAATTGAGAAAAGTGGTTACATGAGCTTCTTGGTTCTTGTAATTATATAAACCATGCTTATGGGATATTTTTGGGGTTTTTTTTTGTTCTTCTCCATTTACTCTTAAACTGTTTCCTTGGGATTCTTCCTCATTCACTCTTACTAATTCGTGTGTTGTTGATATGAACATGGAAACAAATGGATGGAAGAGGAGAGCCACTGTTAGATGGTTGTAATAAATTACTGAATCATTCTAGTGGGAATGGATGCATGTGTGCATGAGATTGATGAAAGTTTATAAAGAACTATCCACAACTTAGAATCCTTAGAGTTTCCAGTAGGGAGATTTCCTAACCAGTAGCACTAAATCCCTGGAGAGAAATGGAACAACCTGAGGGACTATATGGAAGAGAAAGGGGTTCATTTATTTGGGTTGTGTAGGATGAAGGGGAAAGAGAGATGAAAATTAGGATTGTTGTGTGGTTGGTAAAACCTTAGAGCTTGTTAGCTAACTGATGTGTTTTTAGATTTGGTATAGGACTCATCCTTGTGGATTCATATCCCTAGCTCAGGGGTGACCTATTGTTGAGAGTAAATTAACAACAATGTTTCTGGTTGGAAGTAACTTCCTTGGTTTGCGGCCAGTTTGTGAATGTTTACTTGAAAATATGTGCTCTCTGTGTTTTGTGTATAATGTATATTTCGTTGTGTATTTATTAATCTATGAGATATGTATTTATAATGTGCCTCCTTGCTACTTATTTCTGTGCATGGCATATTATTCATTTATTTTATGTTGTGGCATGGATCTTAATTAATGCATGTGAGTCTTTCATGCTTATTTTTTGGATCAATTATTATCATAATTCAAAATCCATTTTGAAGTGTTTTTCTAAGTAGTGTGTCCACCCTGTGGGTGGTTGGGTATGTTACAAGAGTAAAGTTAACAATTTACTTTCATTTTCTCAAGAATTTCATCCATGGGTTTATTCTTCATTATTAATTTCAAGACCAAGTGTTAGATATTATGATTCTAAAGTACTTAGTATAATATTATTTTATTATACTTAGGCTTTTCTAGAATCTATTTTGTTTATTTAGATAATGAGTCTAGAAAAGGGTTTCTTCTTAGAAGCAACATAAAAGAAAATTGTTAGAATATTTATTTATTGTACATGGGCACTTTTCCTAATCACATGATTATGTGATAAGATGTCTATACCAAAAATTAGCTTAGAATTAGCTTTAATGAGATTTTTAAAGCTCTCATTTTCTCATGCGAGTGTAATGTTGGAGATTGTAATCTCTCACATTTATTGTGTAATTATTTTCCTTCTTTAAAGAAATTTGTGTGTCTGAGGACACTTCTACTCTCTTCAATTGGTATCAGAGCAAGGTGATGCACTTTTCCTGAAGAGGAGATTCCAAGCGAAAAAGACATTGGAAAATTTCGTTAACGCATTGATCACAATTGATTGGTATGACAATTGTTTTGTTTTTTCAAAGGAAAATATATGTTTTTTTAAGATCTATCACTGATCTTTATTTTTAGATCTATCATCCTCTTATTGATCAATTCTTTGCAAGTTTTTGTTAGAAAATAAATAAATCAATCAATCTAAGCAATATTCCTTTTAATGTGAAGAAATCTTGTGTGATTTTTTTTCTTCTCTGATTTATAACATTACACCCATGATTATTGTCACCATTTTTCTACTTTTTAATGTCCCCAACCAGGGTAGATGGGGAGTATATGTTTGTTGACCAAGTTATTATTCTTGTTTGAGTGATTTAATCAAACAATTTGCAGATGTTATCAAACTGAGCATGTCTCATACAACCATTACACATTAAATAAACAAGTTAACCATGAGATCTTTATTATGGATGGACAAATCAAAATCACACAATACAATAACTCGATTGGTTGTAAAAACAATTTCCAAACCCTCCTACACACAAGCTATTGGCTACACTACAGTTTTAGAAACTAACAAAGACACAAAAATAACCTAATGGTGGCAGTGCCAAATTTCCTTGACCAATAAGGGATCCTTATCTTCCTATACAATCTCAGACTCCTCCTGGTTACCCCGATCACTGATGCCCGACACCATTTGTAACGTCACTGACCATCAACCCACTAGTCGGGCAACAGTACTACGTGAAAACATTCACATATTTATATATAATATGCGTTAACTCAAATTAAATGACTTAACACAAAGTACATAGAGTTACTGCTATCATACATAATTAACATAGAATTAAGAGAAATTCATACATGCAACGAAATACATGAAGAAATACAGTATCAAAACAACATGCATAAAATACATAATTAAACACATAATGATACTTATCTTTTATCTGGAGTAAATCCACCAACTGCGTGCAGACCTCCCACAAACCTCCCAGCCTACTCATCACTCTCAGCAATAGGTCACCCTCGAGCTGGGACTAAACTCCACCAGGCAAGGTAATTCTAGGCTTGGCAAGGACAACAAGGAGGTTGCACAAGAAACAGGAAGGATCTTTTATCCCAGGATCCACTTACACACACAACACATAGACCCTCATTCCCCAGACACCCTCTCCACCCCAGGAGGATACACCTTCACTAATACAAGTCCATCGGCCAATATACTTCCCTTACCTTGGGATTCAACAACAATCTAGACCAGAAGTCTTAGAGTACTATGACTACTATGGTAGTCCCTTCCATGCGAAATCACTTCCCTAACAGACTCTCTCACCTGGGAGAGCTACTCACAGGTCTGATAACCAACCTTCGAATCAGATACATCTAGGTACCATTGACAACAACAACAATAGTAATAAAAAAAACAACAAGGAAAAATGAGTATGGACACTCGAAAAGGAAACAACCTATCACTAAGTCACAACACAACTCAGGCAACTACAATTGTGTCAGGCTTCACAGGGAACAACATAGGATGACTTTCCCATTTTTGGTTTCAGAGGTGTGAGAGGTATACCGAGGTCAGACAATGCATAGGCAAGTACGATTCATGTACGGGATGGAAGAATGGAAGGACGACCAAACTTCCCATGAGGGCTCTCTTCACTGTGCACGAGTATGAAGCTACAAACACAGAGGCAAGACGGTTCATAAAGAGTAACTCTCGTGAACTCATATGGATGATGGCAGAAGAATGACTCACCAACCCCCAACACAACTGATGCTTCAGCTTTTCACTGCATGAGCCCAAGTCAACACTTGTCTTCTTGGAGCTACACGCGTTTCCTTTTGCACATGTCCCCTTTTCCAGGAACTTAGGATATCAAAACATATAATGTTCAATTTAGTCTTCAAGAAATAATATTAAAATATTATTCCTCTAGAGGTAAGCCCCTAGCTTATCCCCTAGACCCAAATACTTATCCCCCCCTTTACTTAGCCTACCTAGTGGTTCTTAGTTCCCCATAACTCTTCTTCATGGAGGGTCTACATGCAATAGTGTTTATATTTTTATTAATGATCTGAATAATTACATATACCAATAAAATATCAGGCTCATGGCCTTGGTATCTAGCTCACCAAACTAATAACACATAAGAATTTCATCTTACAACCACTTGGCTCACCAGCCTATAAGAAAAATTACAATTCAGAAGGGGCTTAGGCTTGGGGTATTACAATCCCCTCCCCTTATTTTTACTCTATCCTAAGTGCAACTTATTTACAAAACAACAACAAGATTTCCAAAATCTTCAAAAAGATGTGGGTACTCTACCCGTATAGCATGTTCATGCTCCCATGTTGCGTCCTCAGGACCATACCAGGGCCACTAGACTTTTACAAGTCCTATGGGTCGATTTCGATGTTGTTTTCTTTTCTAGTCCAGTATACGCAACAGATGCACCTGCAAGATGCCTTCTTGTTCCACCTGAATCACATTCCACTCGATTACATGATTAACATTAGGTATATATTTCTTAAGCAATGAAATATGAAACACATTATGAAAAATCATGGTTGTAGGCAATGCAAGCATATATGCAACGGGTCCAATCCTTTTTAGGATTTCAAATGGCCCACAAAATCTAGCTGCCAACTTGGAATAGTTTACCAGCTTCAGGGAACTTCTGTTATCTTTTACTTTTAGAAAAACATGATCACCCACTTTGAACTCCCTGTGGATTCTGTTCTTATCAGCATAACTCTTCTACCTGTCTTGGGCGACTTTCAAATTCTACTTAATCTTTAGCATTTGTTCTTCCATTTCCTTGAGCAACTCTGGCCTAACCACTTCTCTATTTGTTGGATTAACCTAGCTTACTAGAGTATTTCACTTTCTGCCATAAAGTGCTTCAAACAATGTTATATTTAGTGATGCTTGATACCCATTGTTCTAGGCGAATTCTACCAAGTGTAGGTAGTCTTCCCATTTATACGGTTTTTCCATCACATACATCCTTAGAATGTCTTCTATCACGTGGTTCACCCTCTCTATTTTCCCATCAGATTCAAGATGAGAAGCAGTGTTGATGTTCAGATTCGTTCTGAATCCCTTGAACAACCCCTTCCAGAATTTGGAGGTAAATTTCAGGTCTCTGTCAGACACAATTTTCTTGGGAATTTCATGCAATCCTGCCACTTCTTTCATAAAGATGTCGGCAACATCTGTTGCATTGTGAGTAGTCTTTAGCGGAATTAAATGGGAAACTTTCATAATATTCTCCACTACCACCATGATTGAATCATGTTGTTTGCATGTTCTGGGCAACCCTGTGATGAAATCCATTGTCACCACTTCCCACTTCCACTCAAGAATGGGTAAAGGCTACAACAACTGTTGGGTGCCTATGCTCAGCTTTAACCTTTTGGAATTCCATATATATGATGATGTATTCTACAATCTCTTTCTTCATAACTGGCCAAAAGTAATGGCTCTTGATTGCTGCCACAATCTTCTGATATCCAGGGTGCCCTACATAAGGCACATTATGCATTTCATGAAAAATCATATGTTTCAAACCCTGGACATTAGGTACATAAATTATGTTCTTGTACAAAAGTATTCCATCAGGTTCCAACTTATAATTTTCCACTTTCTTTGTCATCTCGCCTTGCTGTAGCTTTGCTACCAAATCTCTGTACTGTAAATCTTCATTTTCATCTTCCAAAATTCTTCCCTTTATATCAGTTCGGTACATGCTAATGGTTATAGCATGTAACTCGTGTACTCTCTTGTTGAGTGCATCAACCACTTTATTCTCCTTCCCTTTGATATGCTTGATATCAAAATTGTATTCACAGAGAAACTCCAACCAACTACTCTGTCTAGTGTTCAAGGTTGGCTGATCAAACAAATACTTCATACCGTTATGGTCTATACTCAGTTCAAACCTCCTCCCTATGAGGTAATGCCTCCATTTCTTTAGAGCATGTAGTATGGCTTCCAAATCCAAGTCATGAGTTGCGTAATTATTTTTGTTCTCTTTCAACTTTATGGATTCATAGAAAATTATGAATCCATTCTCACTGAAGACTCCTCCCAGCCCTTCCTTGCATGCATTTATGCATACCAAAAAATCCTCATTTGGATCTACAATCCTCAAGATTTAAGAACTGGTTAAAAGTTGCTTCAATTGCTGGAAGCTTCACTCACAATATTTTGTCCAGTAAAACTTCTTCTCCTTCCTTTGCAAGGAAGTGATAGGGTGAGCTATCCTCGAGAACCCTGCGATAAACCTTCTGTAATAACCAGCTAGACCCATAAAGGATCTGAATTCCGTCATGTTCTTTGGCACTGACCATTCTCTGATGGCCTCAATCTTCTCGGGGTCTACAACTATCCCTTCCTTTGAAATAATATGCCCCAAGTAATGGATATGCTCCTGATAAAACGAGCACTTGCTCAACTTGGCATATAGTTGGTGCTTTATTAGCACCTGCAACACCATCCTCAGATGCTTCTCATGCTCTTGCTCTAACTTGGAATACACCAGAATGTCATCCAGGAAGACTATGACAAACTTGTCGAGATAGTCCCTGAATACACCATTCATGAGGCACATAAAAATAACAGGTGTGTTCGACAGCCCAAACGACACCACTGTGAAATCGTAATAGCCATACTTTGTTCTAAAGGGGGTCTTGCTAATGTCTTCATCCTTTATCCTTACCTGGTGATATCCCGACCTAAGGTCTATTTTCGAAAATATCTTTGCATCCTTCAGCTGATCGAAGAGGTCATCAATCCTCGGCAGAGGATATTTGTTCTTTACCGTTATTTTGTTCAATTGTCTGAAATAGATAAACAATCTCAACGTCTCTTCCTTCTTCTTTATGAACAGGACCGAAGCACCCCAAGGTGACACGCTTGGGCATATATACCCCTTCTTCAGAATCTCCTCAAGTTGCAATTGCAACTCTTTCAGCTTTGGCGTACTCATTCTATAAGGAGCTTTCGACATTGGAGTTGCTCCAGGTATCAAATTTATAGAGAAGTCAATATCTCTCTTCAGGGGTAGTCCGGGTACCTCCTGAAATACATCTTCAAACTCCTTTAGTACCACATGACCTCCAATATTTGAGACCTCATCCTTAGATGCTTCCTCCACATGGGATACAAATAATTGACAACCTTTCCTGTAGCACTTCTTCAGCTGCGTTGCTGAGATTTCTCTGATAGCAACAACTCTGGGAATTCCTTGTATTGTTCTTTGATTCCCTTCCTTATCCAAGAAAGTGAATGCCTTGTTATGACAGTCCAAGATGAGATGGTGCTGGTCCAACCAGTCAATCCCAATTAGACAGTCATAAGAACCTAAAGGTAGAATGTTCAATTCAACCTTTGTGATCAATCCATTCATGTCCATTGGACAGGACTTAACTAACTCACTGAATTTTCTCTTGGTTCCTGTTGCCAACTACACTAACCAAGAATTTTCATGTTTGCTTCTCGACAATTGCAAACTTTCCACCACTCTAGGATCTATATAACTATGGCTAGCCCCTTAATCAATTAAAATAGTAAAGGCATGGTTGTTGATCATACCTTCTACTTCAATCATGTGCGACTGCTATTTTTCTTGCTTGTTGTCCAGGGCTGCGTAGATCCTTGGTACTCTACTGCCCATTTCCTCCACTGTTTCTTCCTACTGCACATTGTGGACAACTCTCACTTTGTCATTTCCATGGGGGCAATCTCTGTACCTATGTTTTCCTTTACAACCCCAACATTCCATAGGTGGATATCTTGGCATTTGTCCACCCACTTTAGCCTTCCTAGGCTCTCTAAAATATGTCTTTCCTTGAGGACCGTTCCTGAAAAATGGTGGTTTGTTTCCCTTTTTCCTCTGCTCTCTTTTAAACTTCTTCTTGTCTTCCCAAGCTTTTTGGAAAGTAGGATTTTATTTTTGCTGGTCATACAAGCATTTTTCTGTCCTTAAAGTTTCTTCCATAGTCTTTGGGTCATCATACTGGATCTTGTCACTGATCAAATATGGAAGTCCACTCAGATACCTTTGAATTTTGACAGTCTCATCCCTGACATACTTCAAGAATTCTAGAAACCTTCGTTCATATTCATCAATGGTCATGTTGTCCAGCTTGAGTTCAAAGAACTCTTTCATCTTCCTGTCATAGTATCTCTTATTTAAGTACTTCTTTTCAAAATGTCTCTTGAACTCTCTCCAAGTAACATTCTTATCTCTAACATGTTGTACTTGCACAAGCTGCTCCCACCATAAAGATGCCTTTCCTTTAAGTTATGTAGTTGGAAATATTTCCTCATGGCTAGCAGCCAGGTCTCGACATCTTCATCTTTCTGGTGTTCCCCATCAAAAGTAGGAGGTTTAATCTTGTTCATTTCCTCCTTCAGTTCATCCACTCCAGATCTCCTATGTTTTCTGATAGGAGATGGGCTTGAACTACTGTATGCCCCTTTATTGGAATGTTTCAGGGAGTGATGATGATGCCTGCTAATGCTTCTTGATATTATTTTCCTCTCGGGATTCTTGCAATTCCCTGTTTTTCTTGAGTCACTCTCCTTATCCAACTTCCTTTCGATTCTTTCCAGACTCTGCATCAACTTTAAGTTAAAGTTTCCTTGTTGATCCCTAGATTTCATGAGATTTCTATTATCAGTTCGATGAGCCTGGGCGTCTTCCTACAATCATTCAATGATTTTCATCATATGCTCTTCCTTATCTATCTCTTCTCCATGTTCATTGGAGTTCGATCCTTCAACTCCCAAACAGACGTCCATTCCTTTTTCTTCATCCTCGGAACTGGAAGCAGTCTGTGCCTCTTCCATTTCTTTTTCACTCAGTGGAAATTCTATTCAATTCTGGCACTTGTTGAACTTTTGCATCACAATGTGAAGACAATTGGAATTTGTCAAGTCCTTATCCCTTAACAAATCCCACAACATTCATAAACAATTTTGATTCAAGGAAACGCTCAATTTTCATGGATTTTCTGAGCTCTACTCGGATCTGTAGTAACCTCAGGCCTTAACCCTTATCTCTCAGTTTCCCCAACCCACGCGACCATGGTTCATGACCAAGTGCTAGATCTCAAGGTTCTCTAATCGAGACTTTGGCTTTCTGAAAACTCCCATCGTAGCACATCCATTACTCGGAGTTCTAAATTACCGAACTCACGAGGAAGGCAGATCAACCATCCACCATACATAACATCCGATGACGGACATACACAAGGGAAAAATCTGTAGTCGAAGCCTTTAGAACTTCAGGGTTTCGGGTTTCGGAGGTTTGGGGCTTCTCTCATGGAAGCTCCCACACTCACTTCCCTCCCAACTCTCGACTTCCAAACTTTCAACGTTTCTAGCCTCCGAGCCCACAACACAACTATCACCAACCACAGTGGTGACACATGGTGCAGTCAATAAGGTCCAAGTTACCCTAGGCGACGCCATCCAGCCCCATTGTGTCTGCTTTTTCCTTTGGGACCCACTGGCATGTGGCACACATCCCATGTGTCCACGTCCATCCAAGTGACGTTAGACCGACTCACTACTTCGGCTCTTCATGATTTTGCGATTTCGGGTTTCGGGAGTTTGTGCATCAGCACACCCCACTTCTCCCAACAACCGAACTTCCCAAATTACCATATTCTCTTTTGCTTGATCCAACGGTCAAGTCCTTTTTCCCAGATCTGCGGTGTAGATCTTCTAGGGATTTTGGAGTGTCGGGTTTCAGAGGGTTGTGCCTCAACACACCCCGCTTTTCCCAATTTCCGAACTCCGAAAGGTTTCCAGGATAACCTTCCTGCACCTTCTCCGGATTTGATAGTCATGAAGGGCTCTCCTTTTTCCCAAACGTATCCTATGGCTCCAACACCCCAAGTGTTGAGTTCTTTCTCTCTCTCTATGGTTAAACACCACACCGGCTGGGGTTTTATTCTACGCTACTCCTCCTAAGCTTCGTAACATGGCCAAGTAACTCATTGGCACTAAGAATATTATAAGGTTCAAAATTGGTTCCATCCAAACACCATTT
>SNQJ01S0014516.1:21975-43888 GCA_010110895.2 Picea sitchensis | reverse complement strand
ATCTTGTACTCCTGCCTTTCTGCTTATTGTTTCTCATAGATCTTAGAGTTAATTGAAACATATAAATCAATATAATTAAGTTCTTATCTAAACAACCATAATATTGTTCTTTTATATTAATTTAATGAATATTTAAATGAAGAAATGAGTCACATTGTACTCAAATAATGAATTAGTTCATCATACACACTATTTGATATGATTTTTTTTCATTTAAATGGTTAACCTCAAAATATATGAAAGATTTATGGATATAAATTGTGTAAGTGAAGCTAACATGTTAGAAAAGAGTGTCACGAAATAGCTTTAAAGGAATAAAATTGAAAATACATTATTCATTAATGACAAATTGTTAAATTAAATAGTCGTTGTTTGATAAAATGATGAGGATGATGATGATTAATGTCCACTCACACCTCCCTGGATGGGGTGCCACGTGCATAAGCCATGCACTTAAAGCAAGCCCCTCCTTGTCCTCTCCCCTCCTGGTTTCACGTCGTGAGAGGGCATTTAATGCATGACGTTGGTGATGGGAGTTTTGGCCTCACGCGAGTTCAAATTCATTGTTTCAAGATGCCGCCAGGATTAATGGGGATGCATCCCATAGAGGACGATGTCGTCTTCACTGTTAATGCAAACTTAATGAGATGACACAAGGTTATTTCCATTCACTCTCCTAGAATTCTTGTCATGTTTCTTTTTCACACTTGGCTGGTGCGTCTGGCATCCTCTTTGGAGGATTACAGGTGCGCTCAACATTGGTGGCCCCTTTTCCCTTTTCACTTCAGAGCACTCAACATTGAAACTATGCCTCGAGAGCGAGGAAGACCTCGTAGAGGTATAGATTATTTATGCTACCTTGTAGGTTGAAGAAGCAATGTTGGTATCCTCGACAGGGAGTCTCACTACTCTCCACCTCCGAGCTTACACTTCGATAAGACTCCGAACCTTGCTACTAGTATGGAAGAGGAAAATTGGGGTTGCCCCATCCTTGAGGAGGACGCGTAGGCTCCTCTTCCTGGAAATGCTGAGGGCTCGTCTATAGCTCATCCCTCACCAAGCAGGCGACCAGTTCATCCAGTCATGCCAAAAGAGGAACCTGGCCCAAAATATCTATCCAACCCACTATAAGGACATTAGGGCTACACCATCATTGAGGAGATTCCTATGCTTATTCATATTAAAGATGTCACTCCTCCATCAGTGGAGGCCCCCGTTTCTACACCACAAACTATTCTCTCTGAGGATCACCTCAATCTAATAATGGACATCCGTAGGAACATGGCTGACCAAATGTTTCTCTAGGAATGCTTAAATTGTTGGTTGGACCTTCTATTTGAAGCACTCTCAGATGGACCAACCGCTGTTATAGAAAGATTTGCCTCACCATATGCAAACTTGCACATAAGTCCTTTTTCCATTTCCCTATGCAGACTTGAAATCCCTTTTTTCAAATCCCAGAGCTAAAAACATTATTTTTCCACATATACGTGCCCTTCCTATTGTACAATATGCGTATACGCAGGTTGCACCACTATAGCTAGTGTACATTGGGATTTGTGCCCAAAATTAAAAAATGGTGTCGGGTTTCCATGTCACATCATGAGATCCATGATCCTTGAGCTTCCATATACTGGAAACATTCCGACTCGACCCTTCAATTCCACTTGAAGGCTACAAATGGGCAAAATCTGAGCCATGGAAAAGAGGAGAAGAATTCAACTTTGAGAGCAAAGTTACTCTGGAGAAATTATTCACTTCATATTGAGTCTGCATCCCTTTGTCCTTTTAAGTCTGAACACATCGTTCATCCCCCAAGCTCTTCCCTACATGATTGAAAACCTCATTGTATCTCTTATATGAGCTTGCCTTTGGTGGATGATTGAAGTGGTGGAGGGCCAACTGGAAGGGACTTAGTTTCTCGGTTCCGAACTGTGCCGACACGGAAGTGTGTAATTCATTCACTTCTGTTGATTACATTTTAATAGAAATACTCTTTTTTCATCCAATTAATATCTTGCAAATATTTGAATTGTTATTCCATGGGCGTATTTGTTATGAATGTTGATGGGTTATGCTATTGAATGTGCTAACATTATATATTATCACCATATGCTTGCATTTCTTGGTTTTTGAGGACAAGTTGCAGGTGTATTGCTTTGAGTCAAGTGCTCAATGGTAGACTTCATCGAACATTTGGACGAGGTAGGCCTTTTATCTTGTCTTTCTAGCATATTTGTTTATATAGCATACCTGATATTAGAGTTGATTTTTGCAGTCATTTCCGCCTGTTGTGGTTTACCCATAGCCATAGAGAGATTTTCCTCGTAACAGAATTGACGACCACACTGGGGATACAATCTTCTTTTTCGGGGTTTGGAGTGTTTTTCTCCTTAGATTGCTCTCGTTTATATGAGTTTCTTGTCGTATGACTGTTTGATAACCTTTATTCATTTTGAGTCCGAGTTTCTTAGCCTTCTCCTTATAGTTGTGTTTTGACACATATACGTGGGTTTTTGCCAAACAATCGCGTATATACATGTGTTGTCCTTCTGCAAGAGGCGTATATACATTCTTTTCCCTTGAACAATCACGTACATCACCCTTTGTTGCTTGGTTGCTGGGTTTGATGATTGCTGGGTAGGTTTTGAGGGTTGCCGAGTCTTCTTGGGTCTTTGTTATGACTGTTAAGTGTCAGTGGAATGACAGTAAACCTTTCTTTGGATGAATTTTTGGGCAGTGCCTTTCTCATCATCCTTTTCATTTGATTGTCCTTGCATCTTGGGCTGGGTGTTTCTCCTCGATATCCTACTTGGTTTGTCTCTGTTTACATACAGTAGAGTTTTTATATCAAGTTGTTGTCCAGTCCTTGCATTTTCATTCTTTTATATTGAAAATACAAAAATATTAGGCATTTTACATTGTTGGCATTTGATCTTTAGAGTCCTTATCATTGATCTTAATACATATAAAGAAAGATTGCATTTTATTTGGAATTGCAGAACTAAATTGAGAATTTCATTTTGAAAAGCATATCATTTGTTGGGAATTGAAGTTAGGACTTTGCATTGTATTCATATTCATTTATTTTACTTGTTGAGTCATAACATCACTAGTTTCATGACCACACCTTTTTGAGTAAGCAAGGCCACTAAAAGTAACGCTATACTTTAAAATTGATTAATAACGATTTTATTTTTCTAGGGTGCACAAACTAGCTTAGGATTTAGAGCCTTGGAATAGGATTTTGTGAGTAAACTTCTCCAAGGCTATTAAATCAAAATATGTGTCTGACTAAGGGAGTGGAGAAGTCCATTGTATAATCGGTAATATCAGAAGGCTCCGCTTACACCGGAGTTAAGCATGAGATCGCGTGAGGTTGGTTGAAGGGATATCCCCCCGATACTTTCTTAGTGTCAGGGATATTTCTGGGGATCTATTCATATATGGGGATCTTGCTAGTACCTTTACCTCTGTGAGAGGCGATGCTTTCAAGGTTTCGGGCTTTGTTACCTTGCCCCTACGGTGGACCTGACTTACGACTGTTCGTCCGTGCATCAGTTATATCGTGGTTGCTTAGTTGCTTGACTTAAGTGCCACATAGGTTATTTGAAGGGGTTATTCTGCAGGTACCCTGGGTCAGATAAGGGTTGGACAACACACAACCTTTATGGAGGATTACCTCTCCGGGGGGATCTCACCAACTGGTTGTTAAGCCCACGAGGGCCCTTATAACTGATTTTGATACCTCCGATATTTAGTAGAGGAGTCTCAAGCCCCTCTTGGGTGAGGCATACCTACTTTAGAGAGGGAGGTCCCTTTCAGCCACTTTATCCTGTTTGTGTGCATATTGGTCGTTTGATTATTTTTGGTCTGCTCTTTGATTACTAGTTGAACTTAGGATTTGTTTTTTGTATCACAAGTATTGAGTCATCATGGATCCAAACCATCTTCCCCGTAGGTCTCGCCGCTGGTTACAATTACCACCACATTTTGAGTCTTTTCCTTCTAAAAGGCGTAAAGTTACCAAACGTGGTACACACACCTCCACTTATTAGACTTGTGATCTTACAAGGATGAGCACTGAGTCGATTCAATAAGATATTGGTAGCCCTTCAACTCCCATACCTACTATAGTTAACGATACCCCTTCAACACCTTCAACCACAATGGTTGTAGTGCCGGAGGTGCTTATCATCACCTCTGCCTATCCTATAATGAATAGTCAACCTATAGCCACGAACCCTTTTGGGTCTCTTTGTCACTCACTAGGCTATAATGTTTAGTCCATCCCTATGGCCTCTAGTCCTTTTTCCTATGGTATGCCAAACTTCACATCGCAGTTTTCAATCTCCATTCCAACGACTAGTACAAATACTAGCATTGGAATTGGGGGCACAACTCCTCCACATACTCCATTCTCGTTTGGTGGTAATCACGTCCCTCAAACGAATCCTACCGTTGAAGGCTTTCCTCTTGTTAACCCCGGGTCTAATCCTGTTAATTCTGGATGGAGTAACCAACCTGGTGGACAAGATACTGCTTATGGTTCGTCCTTTACACCCACCTCCTCTGTACCAATTTCGACCAAAACGTTTGGCATGGCGAATCCACCTTTATCCCCTGAATTCACACCCAAAGGAGGTCAATTTCATACATTGGGCAACCCCCAACTTGGAGCCACTCCAACTAGGGGTAGTTTTACAACTCTCATCAGAACATTCCTACTGGAATGGTGCCCAACCAACCCCTTATGAATCAGTTCGGAGGAGGGTCTTACAATCCTGGACAGGGCACGATGTTTACCATAACCCTGGATGGGTTGCAATTCCCCAACAAAAATCTTTCCAAGGAGCCTGGGTCCAGATGCTACAACCCCGTCTCTCTTTTCTGGCCACGCTTAATCTGCCAGACTTTTCTAAGTTAATGAACAATCCTGTGTGTCATGATCCAACATGCCCCCCCATTCCCACCAAGCTTCCTTCGAACATTCCAAAATTTGAAGGCAAGAATGGTGAATATCCTGGTGACCACGTTACTACTTTTCACCTTTGGTGCTATTTGAATTCCCTTAACAACGATTCTATTTGGTTAAGATTGTTTCAACGCACCCTTATGGGGGTCTCCACGAAATGGTATATTGAGCTACCTAGGGGGTCATACAGAACCTTTAGCCAGATGGTCTTAGTCTTACTCAACCACTTCCAATTGTCGGTTCTTTACGATGTTGACTTAGAACTTGTGTCGACCTTATGCCAAGACAAAGCCACTCATATCTCGGATCACATCCAAGAGTGGCGTAGACGAAAGAGGTTTATCAATACCTGCATACCCCCAAAATTCTTGCTAGAGTGGTTCCTTAAGTCTCTACAACCTTATATTTCGAAGGATGTTTCTACAGTCAGGGTTACATCTAAGGAAGAAGCGATTTTTAAAGCCCATCAATTATATCTTATATATGCTTAGTCTGGGATGTTATACACAATTCTTCTAGACGCACCGAGGTCAAACTATGACCCTAGAAAAAATCCCGATCCTCATGCCGATGGCATTGTAGGCTCCACCAATGTGAAATCTGCAGACTTGGTGACAAGCCATTTGAAAGAGTTGTCTCTAAACCAGTATGTAGGAGGGCCAACTTCGTCTATGTCCTCCAATTGCACTCGATCGATAGATGTACACTCTGTGCAATCGTCGACCAACCCGGATGGTAACCAACAACCATGAGGGAATAAAAAGTAAGGACGTAATAATAATTGTAAGGGTGGGAAAAATAATAATAAACCCAAGGACAATGGTAATAATGAGAAGACGAATAATAATGTTGGTGAGGGAAAGAAATAAAGGCGGAAAGTGAAGTTTCCCTGTAATCTTTGTACAAACGATCACCTTACCCATTTATGCCCCAAACTTCTGGAAGCTGCGAGGATTTTATCTCTACCACCCGCCGTGCTGACTAATCCTTTTCCACATAACCAACACATGGCCTCGATCTCCTCGAATGTCGGAAATGTGGCGAGTGAGACTCAAAACCCACTGATGCAAAACACTGACCGTTTATGCATCAATATGGTTAAATATGAGGTTAATGTAGCCACTCAGTCTTGCGATTACAGTTCTCCATAGACTGTACCTGGTCTAGATTCTCCCCCTCCTCTAGAGACGCCCTTACAGATCGAAAAACCAGAGCCCCTGCCTCGTATTTTGAAAGGAGTACTCAAGCTCTCTACCCACAACCCTAATGCTAGAGCCGCCCAAAATTACTCTATTATTGAGGACCTGGGTCAAACCCCTTATGCGATGTCAGCTCTAGAGGTACTCCAGACCTGCCCTTCACAGAGGAATGCCTTGCTATCTGCGTTAGGAGATCTAGATCCTTGTGGCTCAAAATTTATCAAGTTTGGCGTCACAGATGTGAAGCCTCACTTTCCTTACCATGTGGAATTCCAAATCCATGTGGGTTACTCGAAGTATACCATCAAGCGTACTATTGTTGATGAAGGCATTGCAACATGTGTGATGTCCTTGGTTTGTTGGAAAGCCCTCAAATCTCCCACCCTTTCTCAGTTTCTGACCATGTTGATTTCTTTTGACGGTTGTTCCTTCCGCCCTCACAGTATTATTCCTGCCTTTCCGGTCCAGTTAGGTGGGAAAATAGTAGAGGTGGATGTTGAGGTGGTTGATGCATCCGTCGACTATAACTTGTTACTAAGACTCAATTGGACTTACGCTATGACTACAATCGTATCTTTCTTCTTCCGTACTCTTTGTTTTCCTCATGATGGGAAGATCATGACGATCGATCAATTATCCTTTGCATATGCTAGCCCCAATGCATCTGTTGGATCGTTGATCCCCGTGATCGACAATTCTCAGCCGACAACTGAGAATATTGGTGTCAGAATGTATTCATCCCTTATGGGTACCTTTGATTTCATGGCACCGGTTCACCATATTTACACCATGTCTAGTAGGCCTGTTTCGTCAGAGAGGTATGTTCCTTTCCGTACTTCCTGTTATCACTCAGAACTGACTAGGGTAGCATGCAAGTAAATCCCGAGGTAACCTCGAACCACTTTGGATTGGAAACTGTCCTTTCCAACCACGAGAGGGATCTCTCAAATAATGTCACAAAAACTAATGATAAATCAATAATGCACAAAAATAGTGGGCATATCTACAAGTATCAAAAAGGTTTTTAGTTTTAGGTTTTGTGGGTTGGACAAAGAGAATAGTCCATTGGGCATGGATTCAAATGATCAGGCAAATAACACAAGAGTTCAGCAATGGGTCTCAAGGGAATAGAGGCAAGGTAGAGGCTGCTTACAGAGAAAGATATTTATAAAGGTATGACAACAGAATAGCGAGAAACAAATACTTTATGCAAAGAGCACTTATCAACAAGTGAATTCTTAACATAAAATAGAAGAAAATGACTGCAAAGGACCGCAAGACCGAGCATCTAACAAAGGGATGAATTCTGGACTTGTAGTTCAGTGCATGAAGGTAACTTATAACCATCCATAAAAAAGAGCATCTAATAAAGGATGAGTTCTATTAACATAACATGGTTACAACTTAAGACGGAAATGGTGAAATGATATGAAAACTCAGAAATGAGACACACTCTGCAAAAAACATCACATGAATCTCTGCAATCTCAATAACAAAAACCTATGCAACTTGTATTAAAATGAAAATGAAAGTTCCAGCCACGAGGCCCTACTCCGATGCCTCCCCCTGCATTGTGTATTTTTTACATGTGCATATATAGAGAGATGCCCTCATCCCTAAAGACTCGAGTCATCAATCTTGGTTTCTAAAAATAGAAATATTGTTACAAGGACTGACACATGTAAACACTAAGTAATTCCTGGAAACTAGTTCAACAAAAAATAAATACAAGTGAGAAGATGTTGGCTTCTCAAATAAACTYGAATAGCTACTGCCTGAAAGGMTRGAGAAMTCTGCYACCTGTTGCCTAGTTTGTAGGGAAAATTCTTCCCTYATATGCCACCTGTAGATGCTGGAACACTGTCTCCTGTAAATGCCCTCTRTAACTACTCTTTTGTAKCACCCGRAAATTCTGTAGTGCAMCTCTTAATTTCGTAGYGCACTGGTGTTTTTCAAAACTGCGAAAATGAACTCTTCATTMTGTTATGGTATTTGTACATACAAACTTCTCTCCTTAGTATGCTGCACACAATTAATCTTTCCCTGTAGACTTCATATGAAAGAAATAATTAGTACTCTTGCAAAATGAAGTTATATCATTTATCATAATTTTGCAAACTTGTTGGGATTATGCAAGAAAAACACAGCAGAAAACAAAGATACAGGAAATGATGCCATTCTTTTGTAATATTTATTCCTATTGCAACAATCTATTTACTTTAAAACACCCATGGCATTGTTCAAGACCCAATTGCAACGACTGAAACTTATTTTCAATCAAAAGTGAATCCACCAGAAGGAACTGTTGTAATCTGCAAGAAATATCTCCTTAGGTGCCTCCATAACTACTTCCTGAGCTTCAGAAGATAGAGGTTGTGTTGCAACCATACCAGTCGCCTTTCTGAGAAACAGAACATACCCTTTGAAAAGTGTAAAATCGTTGTTTCCCTGACATTTTCAGATATGTCTTATTTGCGTCATGACACCCTTGTCAAGTTATGGGATCGATGTGATGGATCATCTATTAAATATAAGAGTTTTAACCAGACACGTTTTTATCAACTCTTGGCATAAGAATTCGATGAAACCAACATAACAAAGAATTCCTCTTGAGGTTGTTGTTTGAACTATGCTGTGCATTTGGAGAACAAAAGACTCCTGCGTGTTCTTTTGGAACCTGTAGCTTACAACTTGATTCTTGAGCCACCTAAATCTTTAGAACATTTGCGCAACACATCTTCACCTCGACACATGGAACTTGAATCATCAATAGGGTACCTAGCAGAAATGTTTTCAGTCGATGTATCAATACAAAACCAAGAAGGAGCTTATCGATTACACTTGATGTGTCAACTTGTTGTTGACTCGTGGCCTTGAATGTTTGTCTTAACTCATGGATTTAAAATTGTGGTTTGACTCGTGGCTTTAATTTTGACTTAACTCGTGGCTTGAAATTGTGGTTTGAGCCTGCGACTTTGATATATGGAATGGCTTTATGTGTCGATTGATGAAATGGATTTAAAACAAACCATCAAACATGATAGGCTTAGACTTGGTTTAAATAATGGGTTAGACACTTTAGTCATTGTTACTATGTTGGTGAGGGAAAGAAATAAAGGTGTAAAGTGAAGTTTCCCTGTAATCTTTGTACAAACGATCACCTTACCCATTTATGCCCCAAACTTATGGAAGATGCAAGGCTTTTATCTCTACCGTCCGTCGTGCTGACTAATCCTTTTCCACATAACCAACACATGGCCTCGAGCTCCTCGAATGCTGAAAATGTGGTGAGTGGGACTCAAAAACCACTGATGCAAGACACTAACCGTTTATGCATCAATATGGTTAAATATGAGGTTAATGTAGCCACTTAGTCTCGCGATTACAATTCTCCACAGACTGTACCTGGTCTAGATTCTCTCCCTCCTCCAGAGATGCCCTTACAGATCAAAAAACCAAAGCCCCCGCCTCGTATTCCAAAAGGAGTACTCAAGCTCTCTACCCACAATCCTAATTCTAGAGCCACCCAAAATTACTCTATTATTGAGGACCTGGGTCAAACCCCTTATGCGATGTCAGCTCTAGAGGTACTCCAAACGTGCCCTTCACAGAGGAATGCCTTGTTATCTGCGTTAGGAGATCTACATCCTTGTGGCTCAAAAGTTATCAAGTTTGACGTCACAGATGTGAAGCCTCACTTTCCTTACCATGTGGCATTCCAAATCCATGTGGGTTACTCAAAGTATACCATCAAGTGTATTGTTGTTGATGAGGCACTGCAACATGTGTGATGTCCCTGGTCTATTGGAAAGCCCTCGACTCTTCGACCCTTTCTCAGTTTCTGACCATGTTGATTGCTTTTGACGGTTGTTCCTTCCGCCCTCACAATATTCTTCCTACCTTTCCGGTCCAGTTAGGTCGGAAAATGGTAGAGGTGGATGTCAAGGTGGTTGATGCACCCGTCGACTATAACTTGTTACTAGGACGCAATTGGACTTACGCTATGACTGCAATCGTATCTTTCGTCTTCTGTACTCTTTGTTTTCCTCACGATGGGAAGATCATGAAGATCGATTAATTATCCTTTGCATATGCTAGCCCCAATGCATCTGTTGGACTGTTGATCCCCATAATCGACAATTCTCAGCCGACAACTGAGAATATCGGTGTCAGAATGTATTCATCCCTTATGGGTACCTTTGACTTCATGGCACTGGTTCACCATATTATGCCATGTCCAGTAGGCCCGTTTCGTCAGAGAGGTATGTTCCTTTCTGTACTTCCTGTTATCACTCAGAACTGACAGGGGTAGCGTGCAAGTAAATCCCGAGGTAACCTCGAACCACTTTGGATTGGAAACTTCCCTTTCCAACCATGAGAGGGATATCTCAAATAATGTCACAAAAACTAATGATAAATCAATAATTCATAAAAATAGTGGGCATATCTGAATGTATCAGAAAGGTTTTGAGTTTTAGGTTTTGTGGGTTGGATAGGGAGAATAGTCCATTGGGCATGGATTCAAATGATCAGGCAAATAATACAAGAGTTTAACAATGGGTATCAAGGGAACATAGGCAAGGTAGAGGTTGCTTATAGAGAAATATATTTATAAAGGTATGACAACATAATAACGAGAAAAAAATACTTTATGCAAAGAGCACTTATCAACGAGGGAATTATTAACATAAAACAAAAGAAAATGATTGCAAAGGACTGCGGGACAGAGCATCTAACAAAGGGATGAATTCTGGACCTACAGTTTAGGGCATGAAGGTAACTTATAACCATCTATAAAAAAGAGCATCTAATAAAGGATGAGTTCTATTAACATAACATGGTTACAACTTAGGACGAAAATGGTGAAATGATATGAAAACTGAGAAATGAGACACACTCTGCAAAAAAACATCACATGAATCTCTACACTCTCAATAACAAAAATCTATGCAACTTGTATTAAAATGAAAATGAAAGTTCTAGCCATGAGGCCCTACTCCGGTGCCTCCCCCTCCATTGTGTCTTTTTGACATGTGCATATATAGAGAGATGCCCTCAGCCCTAAAGACTCGAGTCATCAATCTTGGTTTCTAAAAATAGAAATATTGTTACAAGGACTGACACATGTAAACACTAAATAATTCCTGGAAACTAGTTCAACAGAAAATAAATACAAGTGAGAAGATGTTGGCTTCTCAAATATGCTCGAATAACTACTGCCTGAAAGGCTGGAGAACTCTGCCACCTGTTGCCTAGTTTGTAGGGAAAATTCTGCCCTCATATGCCACCTGTAGATGCTGGAAAACTGTCTCCTGTAAAATCCCTCTGTAACTACTCTTTTGTAGCGCCTGAAAATTCTATAGCGCACCTCTTAATTTCGTAGCGCACTGGTGTTTTTCAAAACTGCGAAAATGAACTCTTCATTCTGTTATGGTATTTGTACATACAAAATTCTCTCCTTAGTATGCTGCACACAATTAATCTTTCCCTATAGACTTCATAGGAAAGAAATAATTAGTACTCTTGCAAAATGAAGTTATATCATTTATCATAATTTTGCAAACTTGCTGTGATTATGCAAGAAAAACACAACATAAAATGAAGATACAAGAAATGATGCCATTCTTTTGTAATATTTATTCCTATTGCAACAATCT
The DNA here is from genome assembly GCA_010110895.2 of Picea sitchensis. Classification (NCBI taxonomy): domain Eukaryota; kingdom Viridiplantae; phylum Streptophyta; class Pinopsida; order Pinales; family Pinaceae; genus Picea; species Picea sitchensis. The sequence continues at coordinate 32,057 of SNQJ01S0014516.1, read as the reverse complement.
CTTTACTTTAAAACACCCATGGCATTGTTCAAGACCTGGTTGCAACGGCTGAAACTTCTTTTCAATCAAAAGTGAATCCACAAGAAGGAACTATTGTAATCTGCAAGAAATCTCTCCTTAGGTGCCTCCATAACTGCTTCCTGAGCTTCAAAAGATAGAGGTTGTGTTGCAACCATACTAGTTACCTTTTTGAGAAACAGAACAAACCCTTTGAAAAGTGTAAAATCGTTGCTTCCCTGACATTTTCAGATATGTCTTATTTGCTTCATGGCACCATTGTCAAGTTATGGGATCAATGTGATGGATCATCTATAAAATATAAGAGCTGTAACCAGACACGTTTTTATCAACTCTTGGCATAAGAATTCAATGAAACCAACATAACAAAGAATTCCTCTTGAGGCTGTCGTTTGAACGACGCTGTGCATTTGGAGAACAAAAGACTCCCGCGTGTTCTTTTGGAACCTGTAGCTTACAACTTGATGCTTGAGCCACCTAAATATCATGGAACTTGAATCATCGATAGGGTACCTAGCAGAAAGGTTTTCAGTCGGTGTATCAATATAGAACCAAGAAGGAGCTTATCGATTACACTTGATGTGTCGACTTGTTGTTGACTCGTGGCCTTGAATGTTTGTCTTAACTCATGGATTTAAAATTGTGGTTTGACTTGTGGCTTTAAGTTTGACTTAACTCATGGCTTGAAATTGTGGTTTGAGCCTGCGACTTTGATATATGGAATGGCTTTGTGTGTCGATTGATGAAATGGATTTAAAACAAACCATCAAACCTGATAGGCTTAGACTTGGTTTAAATAATGGGTTAGACACTTTTTAATGTACATACCATTTTTACTTTGGTAAAAATAACAAATTGCAAATATAAAGAAGCATAGAACTAGGATTTGGGCAATACTAACAATGCTTTTGAAATGCAGGTCAGAAGACAATCTTAGGTAAAAATGATCAACGAGAGCTTGATGAAGAATCTGGAGGTTAAGACATAGGCCAAAAGACTTTATGAAAACAACAAATCAAGTAGAGAGAGATGAAAACACTCTCAAAAATACCATTGCATTTTAATCGCTAACATCTGGCTCCAACTGGGATGGAGACCTCCTTGCGAGGCTCCAAGGACCTAGTAGTTCTAGTCGCCTTGTCCATTGGGCTATGGAGTCAACAGTCAACCATTCTATAAAAAATTCTCAAGGCCTGCCTTTATTCACACAAACTGACTGCTATTTCTACAAACTGAAGGAAAAATAAATGCTCGGGCAATGAGCTTATTTCCTACCCTACTCTGTTCTAACCAGATCTACAATTGGTTAGGTAAAGGATGATTTCCATAAAAATCATCCAAGCAATTTCAATACTAAAATAATCTCATCCATATCACCTATCAATAAATGATGTCTGAAATGTAGTAGCAGTGATAAAAAATCGTTCAGGAAACCATACCCACCAGGAAACATTTGCGAGCTAAGGAAATATGAAATTTTTGGGTTCTCTGAAAGGTATGATTCCATGAAGGCTGCCACCAGGTCTTTGAAACCGAGATCATAAACATGTTGGTCCATGGAGAACACCTGCTCAAACATGACTGCTTCTTTGCTGAAAAATTGATGACCTTCTTGTTCCCTTATGATCAGATCTTGATCATCAATCATTACAACTTCCTCTTTAGAATAATGCTCACATGAGGATGACAAAACATGGTTTACATCATATGGATTTTGATCAATTATAAAAATATAGTTGTCAATGCAGTCATCAACGATTTCATCTTCAACATTGTTTGAAAACTTCTCCTAAATTTGACATGCATACCTGTTCATTGAAACATCCGCAATCATTGAAGAATTTGATTCATAATTTGACACATACTTACATCCTTGCTGCTGTCCCAGGTCTGTTTCGCGCTCACTGTTTTCTTGCTGAAAATCTGAAATGTACTGATAGTTCCCTTGTTCATGTGCATGCAGATTTTCAAAGTCAACCCACTCTCGGATCCTTCTAGAAGTGCAGATGTTCTCCTCCACTCCTTGAGCATCTTCAAACAACTGTCCCAGGGATGAATACCTCCTTTCTAACAAGAGAAGGGTAATTTCTGAATGAAGCCCCATAACATAATATATCATGACATCTGTCTCTGTAGGCCAGATCTCTAAAGGCATGTCATGATTCATGCTATAGAATCTTATGTTAAAAACAGACAAAGCTTCGTCCTCCTCTCTCCTCAAAACATAAAAATCAGCAAGGTATGAATCTAATGATTTTTTCTCACCCCAATACTTCAAAAAAGCATTAGAGAACTTAGTCCAAGAGCTAATGGAATCAACTCTCAGACCCTTAAACCAAACAACAACATCTCTGAACAAAGACTTAGAGAACAATATCATGATCACATCTTCATGAACAATCTCGAACCGATCAACAAAGTTTTCAAAGGATTCCAAGTGCCTCTCAGCTGAAACTTGTTTCTCTCCAGAAAATTGGGGAAGATACTCAAGGCAGTCAAGAGGATAAGGATGAAGAAGAAAGGGCAACCTTAAAGGATTGAACATATTCATTCTTATTTTAATTTGAAAGGAAGTGGGATGATCATGAAAGTTAATAGGTTGATGACAAGGTTCATCAGTAATGCAAAAAGGTACTGAGCTTTGGATAGGTTTGGAATCAGTTCCGACCTCTGTAAGGTTACATGACTGATCAGATTCAGGAGTAATTTGAATGTAGTGATCATCTTTATGAATGGGCTGAGTTAAAGCTACTGAATCTATATCTACAATATATGCAGTATGTAGATCTTCTTCTTCTAGAGATGGATATATACAAGAAGGATGATGATTTTTTGAATATACAAAACATAAAATGATTATCTTTACATGCGAAGGGAACAACATGAAAGAGTTGATAAAGAAAAACAAAAGTTCATGAAGCAAACTAATAAACTGATACATGGATTTAGAATTCAGCCTCTTCAACTTCTGTCAACCGGATCCTCCCCAGTGGAGTCTTTAATCGTGGAGTCGCCAGGCATATTGCTACAGTCAATTCTATGTCCTCCCTTTGTCTGCCATCAAAAGTCGGATCTATGTCGTTCTTCCCAGGGAAACTAGCTTCACTTCCGCTCCTCGACAACGATGCCAAAATGTTATCACTCAGAACTGACTGGGGTAACATGCAAGTAAATCCCAAGGTAACCTCGAACCACTTTGGATTGGAAACTGCCCTTTCCAACCACAAGAGGGATCTCTCAAATAATGTCACAAAAACTAATGATAAATCAATAATGCACAAAAACAGTGGGAAGATATTCAAGTATCAGAAAGGTTTTGAGTTTTAGGTTTTGTGGGTTGGACAGGGAGAATAGTCCATTGGGCATGGAGTCAAATGATCAGGCAAATAATACAAGAGTTCAACAATGGGTATCAAGGGAACATAGGCAAGGTAGAGGCTTCTTACAAACAAAGATATTTATAAAGGTATGACAACATAATAGCGAGAAACAAATACTTTATACAAAGAGCACTTATCAATGGTTGAATTCTTAACATAAAACAAAAGAAAATGACTACAAAGGATGGCAGGACAAAGAATCTAACAAAGGGATGAATTCTGGACTTGTAGTTCAGTGCATGAAAGTAACTTATAACCATCCATAAAAAAGAGCATCTAATAAAGGATGAGTTCTATTAACATAACATAAAAAAGAGCATCTAATAAAGGATGAGTTCTATTAACATAACATGGTTACAAGTTAAGAAGAAAATGGTGAAATGATATGAAAACTGAGAAATGAGACACACTCTGCAAAAAACATCACATGAATCTCTGCAATCTCAATAACAAAAACCTCTGCAACTTGTATTAAAATAAAAATGAAAGTTCCAGCCATGAGGCCCTACTCCAGTGCCTCCCCCTCCATTGTGGATTTTTTACATGTGCATATATAGAGAGATGCCCTCATCCCTAAAAACTCGAGTCATCAATCTTGGTTTCTAAAAATAGAAAGATTGTTACAAGGACTGACACATGTAAACACTAACTAATTCCTGGAAACTGGTTCAACAGAAAATAAATACAAGTGAGAAGATGCTGGATTCTAAAATATGCTCGAATAGCTATTGCCTGAAAGGCTGGAGAACTCTGCCACATGTTTTCTAGTTTGTAGGGAAAATTCTTCCCTCATATGCCACTTGTATATGCTGGAACATCGTCTCCTGTAAATGCCCTCTGTAACTGCTCTTTTGTAGCGCCCCCAAATTCCATAGCGCACCTCTTAATTTCGTAGAGCACTGGTGTTTTTCAAAACTGCGAAAATGAACTCTTCATTTTGTTATGGTATTTGTACAGACAAACTTCTCTCCTTAGTATACTGCACACAATTAATCTTTCCCTGTAGACTTCATAGGCAAGAAATAATTAGTACTCTTGCAAAATGAAGTTATATCATTTATCATAATTTTGCATACCTACTGTGATTATGTAAGACAAACATAACAGAAAACGAAGATACATGAAATGATGCCATTCTTTTGTAATATTTATTCTTATTGCAGCAATCTCTTTGTTTTGAAACACCCATGGCATTGTTCAAGACCCGGTTGCAACGACTGAAACTTCTTTTCAATCAAAAGTGAATCCACCATAAGGAACTGTTGTAATCTGCAAGAAATATCTCCTTAGGTGCCTCCATAACCGCTTCCTGAGCTTCAGAAGATAGAGGCTATGTTGCAACCATACCAGTCGCCTTTCTGAGAAACAGAGCAGACCCTTTTGAAAAGTGTAAAATCGTTGCTTCCATGGCATTTTCAGATCTGTCTTATTTGCATCATGGCACCCTTGTCAAGTTATGGGATCAATGCGATGGATCATCTATCAAATATAAGAGCTGTAACCAGACACGTTTTTATCAACTCTTGGCATAAGAATTCGATGAAACCAACATAACAAAGAATTCCTCTTGAGGCTGTCGTTTGAACTGTGTTGTGCATTTGGAGAACAAAAGACTTCTGCATGTTCTTTTGGAACCTGTAGCTTACAACTTGATGCTTGAGCCACCTAAATATTTAAAACATCTGCGCAACACATCTTCACCTCGTCACATGGCACTTGAATCATCGATAGGGTACATGGCAGAAAGGTTTTCAGTCGGTGTATCAATATAGAACCAAGAAGGAGCTTATCGATTACACTTGATGTGTCGACTTGTTGTTGACTCATGGCCTTGAATCTTTGGCTTAACTCATGGATTTAAAATTGTGGTTTAACTCGTGGCTTTAAGTTTGACTCAACACGTGGCTTGAAATTGTGGTTTGATCCCAAGGCTTTGATATATGGAATAACTTTGTGTGTCGATTGATGAAATGGATTTAAAACAAACCATCAAACCTGATAGGCTTAGACTTGGTTTAAATAATGGGTTAGAAACTTTGTAATGCACACACCATTTTTATTTTCGTAAAAATAACAAATTGCAAATATAAAGAAGCATACAACTAGGATTTGGGAAATACCAACAATGCTTTTGAAATGCAGGTCAGAAGACAATATTAGGTAAAACCGATCAATGGGAGCTTGATGAAGAATCTGGAGGTTAAGACACTGGCCAAAAGACTTTAAGAAAACAACAAATCAAGTAGAGAGATATGAAAACACTCTCAAAAATACCATTGCATTTTGATCGCTAACACTTCCTATTTTAACGATCCTTGGACCCTACCTTCCTCGATGACATCTTGTGAAGGTAAGTTACATTCTAGAATGGCCATGCCACTATTGGCAGCAAAGATTGTGTATCAGGATGTCCTTGACTCTTCCGCCGATCCAAATCCCTTTACCTCGCAGATGGACGAGGAGGATCTTGTTCTAGATCTCGTGTGGGCCACTTCATCGTCTTGTTCACGTGACTGCCTCGATAAGACTTTGCCTTCAGATGAAGCTATCATTGAGGCCATGAATGGTTCTGACAGGCCCTGGGATGATATGCATCATTGCTCTTATTTTCTCCCGGAGCTTGCTAGATTCAAGCAAGATGATTTTAGATCTACTTTGAGCGAGATAGTCAGTCACACCGTAGTTCTGCTTGATACACATGAAATTTATGTTGAAGGAAACATGGTGAGTATTTCCCCTACCGTCACATTTGATGTCTCTCGTATCCCTGACAAGATTGAAAATGTATACATTAGTGCATATTGTTCGCCAGAAGAAATTTTGATCTACACCGAACTCTTCAAGGAATTCTGAGATGTATTTTCTTGGTCATATGAAGAGATGCCAGGAATCGACCCTCAAATTGCCGAACATGAGATTAAGAATTACTTGGATGCTAAGCCTGTTCGACAATGTTTTAGAGATGTCAATCCTTGGAAGGCCCCTGCTATTAAGGTAGAGGTAGAAAAACTGCTTAATGTTGGCTTTATCTACCTGGTTCCCTTGACTGAATGGGTTTCCAATCCCATTCCTATGAATAAAAAGAAAGGAACCATCCGCATATGCATGGATTTTCGTGACCTGAACAAAGCCTGTCCTAAAGACAACTTATCGACACCTTTCATCGATCAGATTATTGATGAGTGTATGGGAAGCAGATTTTTTTCTTTCATGGATGGATTTTTAGAGTATAACCAAATTTAGATTAAACCCGAGGACCAACATAAGATGACATTTATTTCCCCTTGGGGTAATTTCACATATCGGAAGATGCCTTTCGACCTTAAAAATGTCGGAGCAATCTTCCAATGTGTTATGACCTTCACATTTCATGATCTCAAACATATAGTCGAATCCTATCTTGACGATCTTGTTGCTCACTCTCGTAAGAGAGTGGATCATCCTAAGCACCTTCAGATAGTATTTGAAAGATGTTTCCATTATCGCATCCGGTTGAACCCTCATAAATGCATATTTTGCGTTAGGTCAGGTCGTCTTCTAGGATTTTTAGTCTCTGAGACTGGGATTATGGTAGATCCATTAAAGGTTGAGGCAATACTTCAATTTCCTCCCCCGCACACTATTCACAAACTTCAAGGTTTACAGAGGAAAGATAAAATTTTATGATGATTTATAGTGAACTATGCCAATATTACTAAGGGTTTCATGCATCTCTTGAAGAAGGACACTCCTTTTATCTGGGATGAGCAAGCCCAGGAGTCCTTCAACGTGTTGAAGAAAGCCTTGGTATCAATGCCTCTACTGAAGTCTCCAGACTACAGTAGATATTACTTTCTTTATCTTGCCGCGTCCGAAGAGACTATTGGTATGGTCTTGGTTCAAGAGGATGATGAGCTTCATGAGCACGCCATTTACTATCTTAGTCGAAACTTAGTTGGTCTTGAACTCAATTATTCTCATGTTGAAAAGCTAGCTTTGGCTGCAACTCATGCAGTCCAACGATTACGACATTATATATTTCTTTGCAAAACTACTGTAGTTGTCGATGTCAATCCATTTCAATATGTCCTTACCAGGTGTATCATAGGGGGAAAGTACAATAAATGGATTGTCATTCTACAAGAGTTTGATATCGATTTCACTTCTGCGAAGTCCAAAAAATCACTAGTTTTTGCAGAGTTAATATATGACTTCCCTTGATTAGACAAGGATGTTATTCATGTTGATTCATTTGTGGATGAACACATTTTCCTTATCTCATCGTCAGACCCCTGGTATGGAGACATTGTTCTCTATCTTCAAACTTTGAAGTTCCCTCAACATCTCTTGTGAGATGACCGACGGTGTATACGATATCAAGCTAAGAACTATCTTATCGTCGATGAAACTATGTATCGTCGAGGAGTAGACAATATCCTGTGTCGTTGTTTAACTCACGAAGAAGCTGAGTCTATTCTAAACGACTGCCACAATGGGGCTTGTGGTGGTCATCTATCCTGGCTTGTGACAATCCAGAAAAATTTGCAAGTTGGTTATTTTTGGCCATCTATCTTTAAAGATTGCATCGAAGCGGTTAAGAAGTGTCACCTCTGCCAGGTGTTCACTCAGAAAATGCACTCGCATCCAACCCCTCTCCATCCAATCATTACCGTTGGTCCCTTCACCAAGTGGGGGTGGACTTTGTGGATTGCAACCCAAATTCGGCTGGGGGGCATCAACACATTATCGTGGCCATAGAATAATTTAATAAGTGGGTCAAGGACATGCCTACAATTAAATCCGATGGGAATACTTCCACCTTCTTCGTATTCAATCAAATTATAGTCAGGTTCAGAATCCCGAGTGAATTTGTCACTGATCATGGCAGTCACTTTCATAATGAAATGATGGAAGAACTAGCATCTAAACTGGGGTTTAATCATGCTCATTATTCCCCTTACTACCCCCAGGAAAATGGACAAGTAGAGGCTGTGAATAGGGCTCTCAAGACCATTTTGTAGAAAATTTTCAGCCAGAGAAAATCTAACTGGCATATCATGCTTTATCCATCACTTTGGGAATACCGAACCTCGATTAAGACTTACACTGGTTTTTCTCCTTTCCATTTAGTACACGGTGTGGAGTCGATCCTACCTATTGAATGCGAAATACCTTCTCTTAGATTGGCAGTTGCGTTCCTACCTGACACTTTCGACCTCGAAGGACGCCTCGTACACCTAGAGAGTCTAGACGAGCATCGCTGAGATGCCTCTACATCTATCAAAGAAAATAAAATATGGTTCAAGGTCCAATACGATAAGTTTGTATGTCCTCGGTTGTACACTGAGGGTGACTTGGTCCTTCTATATGATCAAGCCAAAGGACCACTGGGGGCATGCAAGTTCAAACCCATGTGGCATGGTCCCTATATCGTGCGACGTGTCTTAGAAAAAGGAACCTATGAATTAGAAGACTATGAAGGGAACATGTTGGCTAAGCCCAAGAATGGGCTCTATTTGAAAAGATGTTACACTTGAGCCAGAATATTGGGCGTAACTCTTTGTATACTAATGTAATTTAGTGTATATATCTTTTCCCTTTATTTTTATCTTCATCTTTCTTATCGATTTTTCCCTTGGTTGACAGATTTCAATGGAGTCTTCAGTCTAATTAGGATTCGCAGATGGGGCTAGTCATCATACATAGAACTTGGCTTCCACCGCTTGGGTTTTTAACTCACTCGAGGGTCTAATGGTGTCTTTAGGTGGCGTATGCCTAGGGCCATCCACGAATAATGTGATCGAATATAGCCCTGTTATAGAAATTTTTCGCGATGTCATTTCACATGGTATTCTCTCTTTAGAGGTTCGCCTAGACTCCCAGTTAGTAGTATGTCATTTGAACAACAATTATCTTGTGCGTGACCCTTCTCTACTCCGACGGTTCCTACGGGTACGACTTTTGGAACGACAATTTGATTTTATTACTTATCATCACATACCTAGAAGTTATAATTGTGTATCCGATGCATATGCTTATTTTTTTTTATATTGGCATTTGTCACATAACTAAAGCTAAGAATTTTTTTTCATCAATGTACACATTGTAACATAAGTGAAGCCCAAGAACCATGTTTTTATATATATTTCAAAAAGTATGATGTTTATAGTACAAAATTGGGGCTAACACCCTCAATATACATATACAACTGATCATACAATAGTCATGACATATACGCCTGTGGCGTCGGATGAGTGTCATGATAGAAAACTACGATGTTTACAAGACGCCGAAATAGTCGTACCTAAGAATGGGGCACACCCACCACCTGCTGCTGCATAGCCTACGACAGATCCTCCACCTGAACCATAGGAATCCTCTGTGTCAAATGAGATAGGTTTCCTTGCATGTTGTGAAGGACTCTCTTTGCGTCCCCTCCCACTGCCTCATTTCCCCGGTGCTTCCGATGATGTAGTGGAAGTCCGTTCGGCCGTCGTGGACCTACGTCTACTTCACATACATGTTTAATTAGTACTTAACATCATCCAAAAATATTTTTGTCTCCTTATACAAAAATACAAAAAAATGAAATATTTAAAAAACTGTGACATACCTATGTCTCCATAGGCAGAACCTGGTGGTAATGGCATGTCAGGATCTCCTATGAAGTCAATCCCTGCGTAAGGGTAGTCATACAGAGCTATC
>SNQJ01S0014516.1:0-11371 GCA_010110895.2 Picea sitchensis | reverse complement strand
TATTATTATAAAATCCATCTTATGTTTAATAAATTATTGAAAAATAATAAAAATGAATAATAACATAGTAAATAATTTCAAATTTTTGCATTCTTCATATACATAATTTAATTTTTTTTGAATAAATCAACATTCATCCATCAATATTTCAAAATTATTAGCTTTTAGAAAAATATCTAAATTATACTCAATATTTCAAAATTACTAGCTTTTAGAAAAATATCCAGATTATGCACATGATTAAATCATCCTCAATATCATTACTCATTTTCCATATAAACCCTTTCCACTTATAAGAGTTAACTTTCACCATTAATATATAGGTCTTCAAATGGAAAACTAGTACCCAAAGAGGTTGGGTCCACTAGTGAGGAAGAGTTCTCACTAATGAGAAAGGTTCAATTTATATGAGGGCTTTTATTGAAATCATGTGGTCACTTTGAGGTAGTGGTTAAATGTGATTGCACTCATAGAGATTATATTAAATGATTTTGTGTGCCATACACATATAAGTAGATTAAATCCTACCCCCATATCCTTCAAATTTCGTCACAAAGTCATAGCTCAAGTGATAGGGTGTGAGTTTGATAACTACCCCACCCAGGGCGATGAGGTGTGAGTTTGATAAGTGCCCCACCTAGTTTCAAACCTTGTTGGTGACATAAACAGACACCCCCTCTTGGGACATCTTGACTCTAGGTTCACCAAGAAGATTTTGATATATATGATTTACATACTATTGCATATATTTTAAAGATATAGTGGTAATTAATAAGTTTGATTTCTATCTCACTTTGTCTAGTTATAAATTTCCTTAATTTTAAAATAAAATAAAATCAATAAAATATCATAATAATTATAAAATCAAAATGTAGACATAAATAATATAAAAGTATATAATTATAAAGTTAATATAATATTTAAATGATGTTATGATTTGTTTTAATTAATATCTCTATTCACATTTATAAGTTTTTTTTTAAACTTTTGTCATAATTTTGAATTGGGCACTTAACGGTAATTGATGCGTTCATCAAAATATTCACCCTTAAGAAATGAGACTTTGAATGAGGCACATAACTATATTTTTTGTGAAATGTATAAATTTTTAATGGGATGAAAATATATATCTATAGGTCAAAACTTTAAAAAGACCAAAGAAGTTTATTTGCATATGCTTTCATCCATCCATATCATCTAAAACCTAAACACACACCAAGTGTAGACGGAATTTTTAATCCCCTAAACACATTAAGTGTACACGGAATTTTTAATCTTTCTTAATTCCATGTTAAATAAGTTCACACTAACATTAAACTCCATGTTAAATAAGTTTACACTAACATTAAATCCAAAGTAAAAAAATAAATAACTTTATTGTCAAATATTATGAACATACATGCATGGAGAGTAATTAGTTCATAAGATTGTTAACATACATAGAGGCTAATTAGTTTGTATGGTGTAAGGGGAAAAATTATGTAACAATTCCCAAAGATGACTTAAAGAAACATTTCGTGTTTTGTTGTATAGAGACATTTTGTGTTTTGTTGTAATTTAGATGGATGATTTGGATTTAATTATTACAATATAAATTGTATTAATGTTTTGTTGTAATTTAGATAGATGATTTGGATTTAATTATTATAATACTAATCAAATTAATGATGGATGCGGAGAACATGTAAAAATGTATTTTTATAATATCATTGGGTAATCAAGTATGTTATAAGAATAGTTTTCTAGCTTCAAACGTATCAAATTTTTTCATTTTCCAATATCAAGATGATCATTTAAAAAATAGGTACACTATTATAATGATGCAAGTATAGAATTGTAGATTTCATTTGAGTATTTTGAGAAATAAAATAATCTATATGGTTAGTGTGTTTTTATTGTACTAGTTGAAATTTATCTACCATTTCTACAAGCCGTAGGTTAAACATTTTACGAAATGACAATTTTTTGGGGGGACATTTGCCCGAAATCCGACGAGAAATTGTTAGATCGTAGATTTGAGTGATTATTTCTGTAAAATCCGAGTGCTCCGAGGGTTTTTCAGCATGTTGAATCCATTTTTGCATTCAAAAATGGATTTTGAACAACACAAAATAGTGATTCATGTAAATTTATATCGTCGGATTTCGGCGAAAAAATCCAGTTCGTAGAATAGCTAGACAATGCCTTTCTACAATGATCATATTCTCGAAACTATCATATTTAATTATAACTTTAACACTTATCTTTGAACTTAGATTTTGTTTCAAAAGATACTCCTTTTCAACGATATTTCATCTTTTGGTGTCTATTGTTCCTACATAATGATATATTTGCACAACATCACATTATTTTCTTCCTCTGGTGAATAGTACTATGTGCATTTCCTTGTCCATGCCTTCTAAACTCTTGAAAAGCTTTTTCATCATGTGATCCCAAAAGTCTCACCTTCTTTAGAATTCTCTATATTTTCTCTGTGTGCATCGTCTCCTCTAGCCATTGTGCCTCTAGCTATTGTGCCACAACCTCTTGCATTGTGAATTCCTCTATTCATGTCAAAACTCTATTTACTTACATTGTGTACCAGTTACTCGTCAACATTCGATGCCAAATAATATGCTTTATCCATTGAATGCATTTTGCGCAGGCCTATCTCATCTTGAATGGTGAATTTCAAAGCATTCAGATATCTTGAAACTTAATGATCTTCTTCCCATTGATATCCAATGTGTATTAACAACATGTTGAACTTTTATGTGTATTTTTATACACTTTGCTATTTTTCCTAAGATTTTGCATCTATTGAAACAAATTCCTCTTATGATTCACAAACAATAATTCATTGCACATATTTTTGACCATCTTACTCCAAGTTTTTAATTTTTAATTTTTATTTTCCTTGCAGACTCACTCTTGTTGCACAAACTCCCACCATAATGCAACATGTCCTTTAAACCTTTTAGTCTGGTGCATGCAAACTTGTTCTTTGAGGGACTTCAATTTTCTCATAATCAAAGTAATGTTCCATCGCGCCCAACAAATTTACCTGGGCTTTAATTGCATCTCTTGAGTTAATTTTGAGACAAGGGTAAACATAATGGCCCTTTTCTTGGTGCTTTCCTAGGGTTGACCCTAATGCACTCTATAAACCNATTGTGCCTCTAGCTATTGTGCCACAACCTCTTGCATTGTGAATTCCTCTATTCATGTCAAAACTCTATTTACTTACATTGTGTACCAGTTACTCGTCAACATTCGATGCCAAATAATATGCTTTATCCATTGAATGCATTTTGCGCAGGCCTATCTCATCTTGAATGGTGAATTTCAAAGCATTCAGATATCTTGAAACTTAATGATCTTCTTCCCATTGATATCCAATGTGTATTAACAACATGTTGAACTTTTATGTGTATTTTTATACACTTTGCTATTTTTCCTAAGATTTTGCATCTATTGAAACAAATTCCTCTTATGATTCACAAACAATAATTCATTGCACATATTTTTGACCATCTTACTCCAAGTTTTTAATTTTTAATTTTTATTTTCCTTGCAGACTCACTCTTGTTGCACAAACTCCCACCATAATGCAACATGTCCTTTAAACCTTTTAGTCTGGTGCATGCAAACTTGTTCTTTGAGGGACTTCAATTTTCTCATAATCAAAGTAATGTTCCATCGCGCCCAACAAATTTACCTGGGCTTTAATTGCATCTCTTGAGTTAATTTTGAGACAAGGGTAAACATAATGGCCCTTTTCTTGGTGCTTTCCTAGGGTTGACCCTAATGCACTCTATAAACCCTGATAATTATGGAATGGAAGCTTTAGAAAACAAGGTCTAATCACTATGGTTGCATGCATTAATGAAAAACAATACAAAAATAATGATGGACAAAGAGGTTAAAGAATTGGTCTACTCATTCTCATTGAGTAATATATTTATTTATATATACACCCTTCACGCATGACCACCACTCTCAATCTCAACATTTGAAACTCTCGCAGACTTTGCCCTACAACCTAGAACCAATCTTCTTCTTTCTTTGTCTTTGAACTCTACCTTTGTCTAGCCTCTCTTCTCGTCCTTCTTCCTTCAACTTACCATAGTAACTCGCCAATTGTCTCTTGAAAACCGAATCTTCACCAACCAACCTGATTTCCTACAAGGTCTTCTTATTTATAGGCTTTGTTTCCACTGACATACTCTTGACACAAATGTAGGTTGGTGGTAATGGTTTCCTATCAATAATTTAATTGTTCCACTCACCATTTTTCCTTCCTTGCAATCCTTCACATATCTATTATCGCAGAATTTGTACTTATGCAAAGCCCAACACAAGACTCCCAAATCTTTCGTAACAATGGAAGAACCTACCATTGTCACCTTAGTAAGAACCTCCCTTGTTTTAGTGATGGAAGAGGTCCACCACAAGGGAGGCTTCCCTAGTGACCTCAAGGGATCAAATAGCAAGTATAGTATCCAATCCTACTGCCCCCTTTCTTGATCACCGGAATATTGGTCTAGGTCAAGGAAAGATAAGAGGTATAAAGTTGTTTGAGTACCTGCTTGGAATATAAACACTTTGCAACATATATGTAACAATTTCCAAGCTAAATTATGCAAGAATAACCTCTTATGACACTAGACAAGATTAGTTGCAATGGATTAAACAAATTTGCAATAGTAAACAACTATATGACACCAGTAAATGATTTGTAACAACAACAACAATTAATGCTAAAAATGAAACAATTGACCATGAAAACTTAGCATATGTCTACTAAAACATTATCCAATTGTTAGATGCAATTTCTGAATGAGTTAGGCCACCTCTATATGAGTGTATGCAACAAATTAAGGTGTTTTCAGATTGTTGTAGCAAACTTTTACAACATCAACAATAAATATAGTAAGTTTGCCAATGTTAGTGTTAGCAAAGTTAGTAGAGAGCTTGAGAGAGTGAGTTTGTTAATCAATTCACAAAGAGAGCTACTTCTTATATCAACGCCTTTATTGGGTTATGGTGTCTTATAACAAAAAATGCATCTAAGCTTTAAGATTGATCTAATTTCCACCCTGAGGTAGGATTCAAACCCTAAGGTGCAAGCACATTTGGGCATTAGGCTTTGAATCTTGAGGAGGATTTCTAGGGTGCAAGTGTTACACATCAAAATTACTCACTTCAATGATGACCCATTGTCGTCATTACTAGTGTCGCAAGTGTCCCATTTTGGTCGCAAGTGTCGCAAGTGTCACAAACATCATAATGTCATCTTGCTTATGTTGTGTCTCTAACGACATCATAAGGACACTTAAGACACCTTCAAAGACTGGTTTAAGAAGGAGAAATCATCTGATGAGGAGTACAAATCTGTTGCCATTGAGAAAACCACTTAAAAATGATTTTTGGAAGGCAGTGATCCCCTACCCACTGTCAGGGAGTGCCAACGCTCCATAGCCTCCTTTGGGGGAGCGTTGCAGCACCCTGCACACCCTTTTGGGGGAGCGCTAGGCTTTTCTGAAGGAATTTTGGGCAGCGCTCCCCTACCCACTGTTAGGGAGTGTCAGCGCTCCCTAGCCTTCTTTGGGGGAGCGTTGCAACGCTCTATGCACCCTTTTGGGGGAGTGCTGGCCTGTTTGAGCAAATTTTGGGTTGTTGAGGAGAATTAGGGAAAAATCCCCCTTATCTTGGAAATCAGTTGGATTCAAATCTGAGGTCAAGGATACATATTAGGGAGGATCCACAACTTATGGAGAAAGATCCTCAACCTATCCCAAGAATCTCTAAGGTGGTTGGGCCTCTCCAAGATTATATAAGGAGGCCTTCTCATGGTGAAAAGGATATAGAGACATTGTGAAGCATCAAACTTATGATCTCATAAGGGAGATATCATTGAAGCATCAACATTTTGTGTGTGGATTATTTAGGAAAGGGTCTGGACAAAGAGATCTTGGTGAAGCTGTTGCAGCTACATCCATGGTTGTAAGCATCTCACTTTGTTTTCATTAATATAAATATATGCTTGGCCTGTTTCCTTTAAAGTTTGTGTACATTTCATGAACTTGTTTCTTTCATAGTTCCATTATGAAGCTAATCAGGGTAGAGTAGGAAGTATCATTGTTGTTGCTCATTGTATTGCAGGACCTTCTAAAGAACTTGGAGATCAAGATCAGCTTGGATCGAGCAAGGACAAATGTTGGTAAAAAGGTATTTACCCTTCTTCCTTCTTCTTCTTTGAATAGTTTAGCTTCATGAAAAGGAAAGTCAGTGTCCACAATAGCACTTTTTTGTCTTGGTCATAGGGGTCTAGTATCCAAGAGGAAATCCACTTGTCCATAGGGGGATGCTCGTGTAACAGCAAGCACAATGGGGCCTTAGGATTTGAATCTTGAGGAGAAGGATCTCTAAGGTGCAAGCACATTTGGGACCTATAAATTGTTCCCCCCTTCTTGTAGCTTCAATTAGGTCAAAGATCAAAAGTCTAGGGCTAAAATATTAAAGTGCTAGCACTTTAGGGATTCAAGGTTCTAACCCTAGAAATGACACTTTCACAAATTTTGGACAAAAATCACCTTGTGAGAGGAAGAATCACTTATGTTCCTCTCTTAGGGTTTCACCAAGCAAGACATCCAACATAACATAGCAAATTTACCATGAAATGTTAATAGCATAAGAAAAAATTTCATAAAATTCACTTACTTCATCCAAGAAACTAAGAGATAAAACCCTAATTGTAGAAATTCCCATCCAAAATCAGCAAAAACCATCCACAAGTGACCTTCCAAGCATAACACATGAGAGAGATAATCAATGACCCTAAAAGGGCGGAAATTTCAGAAGTACTCTCACAAATGGTGAAAAGTGATTATGATAAAATGAAAAGTGAGGGTAGCCTTCTTATATGAGGCTATCCTAATACATTTTTCCACATAATTTGTCAGCAACATAATACAAGTGGGGCCAACCCCTCAATTGTCCTCTAACATAATGTTAAAATAGAAAAATACATCATAGAAACCCTAAAAGGGTGACATCATGCTCTAAAAGGTGATGTCAAGCTAGGAGAAGGTGACATCATGCCTCCAAAGGAAAACGTTGGGCCTCCAAAGGCCAAGTGGCATCCTCTGATGGTGAAAGAGAGTGAAGTGAGGTGTGTCCCGACCCCAAACTATGTCAATCATCTCTAGAACCAAACCCTAGCCAAGAATATGACATAAAATGCTAGAGGGTAATGTCAAGGGCCTCCAAAGGCCACATCCAGGGCTGAGAGAGCTGCAATGATGTCTCTAAGTGATGTGCAAAGACATACTACTAGAACATCCTCTATCCTCTGTGCAAAAAATCCCTGGGGTGCTCTGCCCAGCCTATGGTCTTTTAGCCCATATGTGTGGCATAATTACCAGAACTGCTCAAACCAAGCATGTATGTCCATCGTCCAAGGTTATAAGAATGTGAGAGCCATTGTCTGAGGGTGGTGATTCACTAGATGACCCACTACTCTCCATCACATGTACCTAAGTCATGTAGTAAAGGCACAACATCATGGGTACAATTCCAGGATGCCCCTCAAGAACCATGTTAGGGACATTCAAAACAAGCCAAAGTATAAAACAAGGTTAACCAAAGTTCATAAGAAACATCAGTCCTTAAAACATGCAAAGTAAGATGCAACTTAAGATATAATCCATGCAAGACAATTTACCTTAGTATCCCCTTCAAGCATAACACTAGCCAAGACCCCATGTGAGTTACCAAGTTTAAGTATGGGAGGGCCTTCATCCAACCCTAGTAGGCGTGCCACCTAAACATGAAATAAACTAACATGGGTAAAGGTATAGGTCCCAAGAGTGACAAGGGAAAGTAAAAACCCACCAAGAGTAAGTGTGAAAGTGATATGATTTCAGGGTTTACTCCATGGCTTATGGTGTTAATCCATCTCTATGAGTGTCTTTGTGGAGGGTGCACTTTCTCTTGAGTTACCCCATATTTGTGTGCCACCTTTTTGCAAACCCCTTTTTGTTTTTTTCTAGTCCATGCTTTCATTTATATTTGCAAATTTGTAGATCCCCTTTTATACATGGTTTCAATCTATAACACTACTTTTTTGAAATCGGGGCGAGCACTAAAAAGAGTAGAGCTCAAGTTAGACCATCTTTTGGTGGTCCTACTTTGTTATGTTCACTTTCTTTTCTAGCATCTTTTTCTTATTATTTTATAGCAACTACAAATAACCTCTGGGCCTTTAGCCCCTCTTCTCATGAGAGAATGGAAGATATGGATTATGTTGAGAATGAAATGAGACAAAAACAAAAATATAGAAAAGAACACATAAATACAATGAAACCCAACTTCAATTAATGAATAAGCGAGAAAAACATTGTAGAACACAAACTGGCATAATGGGGTAGCTTATCTCTGAAAAAGAAGGAGATGTTGGCTATGCTTCATTCGCAAAAAGATTTACATCACACTCCATTGCATACTTAAAGGGCCTCCTTCACCTCAATTATATATGAGAGAGTGAGAGAAGAACAATTCCCATGATGCATGTGGGATAAATTGGACTAAGTTTATAAAATACCATAGGCATGTAAAACACTAGGACTTCCCGGGCGGTCACCCATCCCAGTACTACTATAGCATGAACGCACTTAACTGTGGAGTTCTAATGGGATCTTGTGCATTAATGTTATGTTGTAGGCTTGTACATAAAACCACTAGGAAATCATTACATGATGTCTGTAATCAACAAATGAAGATGGCATTACATTCCATTCCTCGTCAAAAGGGTGAATATCATGGTTTATCAAAACCATAGGCTCGAAATGTTGATTTAGTGGTGTTGGCATAGGGGCAGACCCAAGGTTCAACGGTTCAACAACACACCAACAAAACCCTAACTACCGGTCCTTTCGGCAACATCTGCGAAGCAGATGAAGTCTCACCCGAGGTAGAGGCAGGGGGGGGTACAAGACTCAGGTGTCTGTAACCAAGCTGGGACATAGATCTCTGATTATAACACTTCGCAAAGTAATTAGAAGATAACATGCATTAGCTTATCCACTTCATTCACATTGCAGAACAAACCCTAAGGATAGATCGACGTAGTAACAACGACGAAATACACATCGCACTTAGCATCATAAGTTAGATCTAGCACATTCAACATAAATAAAGCACTAAGCATTCATAGATCTATCTATCATATATAACAATCAATGCACTAAGCAGATTCACAACATAAACATCGTAGCACAAAGCAAACCATCAACACAGGATATATGTGGTTCACCCTAGTGTGGGGCTATGTCTACCAACTGCTTCGTCTTCTTTATTAGGCTTCAATCTCTTACATTCGTCTTCTCCTGTGCACTAAGCCACAAAGCCAAGCTTTGCATTGGACAAGTGATCTGCGCACTAAGCACCAGATCCACCTTCCCAAAATCAGGTCAAGGCACAAAGCCAACTTCTCTATCAAGAATGGAGCCTTACATACATGTTCTGTTGCACAAAGCAACTCAAAACTACTTTCCTCTTGCACTTAGCCAATTACATCCCCTTCTACTACTACTCATCCTTACAATCTTATTCTTATTTATACTTTTACATTTACAAAAAGGCCTAATCATGGCTAAACCCATGGGCCGACATCCCATAACCTGTTACAAAACCCTAAGATCCCCATGTTGGGTCCACAAAGCCCACAAACAAGTGAGATCCGCAATCTCAGCTCCGCCTGGGCGCTCCTTCCTCGATCACTGCGTCGAAGTCCAAAAAGTGGTCAACCTGACCAAGATTTCTTCAAAACTTGGTCAAGGGCCAACAGGCCCCCAACACTCACCTGTGACTCATCCTGAGTCACTCAAATCAGGGCAGTGCTTCTTCAAAGGCCTCGAGCTTAGCTCAAGATGCCTCGACTTGTTGCTTCGCCTGAGCTTCCTGCTCAGCAAACTGCTGGATCATTTTCTCTGTAACAGGCCCTTCCAGGCGTTGTTCCACTGTCACAACCACTTGGTCCAGTTGCGAACCTTGTCCTTCGATCTCTTCAAACATCACGAAGGCTTTCTCCTGCACCGGTTATAGCCTATGTGTGACTTCCATTACTCTTCCCTAGATGGCAGTAATATGTTGTTGGGTTGCACATTGTTCTTCTGATCTCTTCATTCTCTCGACTGCAGTGAGTGACTTCATCTGCGCTTAAAATGTTAGTGCCTATTGTTGTGCCTCCTATAGCTGCGCTTCTAACTTCCTAAGCTTTGGATCTTCCGTGAGGCTTTCGTAGGTCTGCGCGCTTCTGTCGTTCAGTTGTTTGCATTCTGAGCCAAGGGCTCTGATCCTTCTGACTGCACTCTTAGAAACTTCCTCCCTCTGGTCGTGCACTTCCTGCGGAGTGCTTGGTACTGCTTGGATCTCTAACTCTATTTCCCTTTCTTGAAGCTAATGGATGGCCTCAACAAGCTTCATCACTTGAACCTCGATTGCCTCATGTTCCTCCTGTGTCAAGCCTGGCACAGAGAGAAGTGATTTGCTCACCACTTCTTTGACTGCAGTCTGCTCTATGAGCAGTTGGTCCTTTTCCCTCTGTATCTTCTCTTTATCTTCCTCGAGCATCGCCCATAACTCATCTTTCTCATTTTCATATGTGGTTACACAGTACCGCGCAACTCGTAATTACTCCAAGATATCTTATTTTTCTTGCTTCAAGGCTCCTATAGTCTTCTCCTTCTCTTATTGGACTCCCTGAAGTCTAGCCTCTGTTGCATCTACAAGTCTTCAAAGTTGGGATGGCTCATCCCCCAACTCTTTAGTCTCTGACGAGGAAGGCGCAGTAGGGACTGCACGGACCGAGCGGATATCTTCCTATACTTCGCTCAATTCCTTTTCTATCCTACCATATAGTTCATCCTGCTTTTCTCTGTATCTCTGCAAGAGATCCTCGGACGCATCCTCCATCGCTCTGTGGACTAGACTGGTATCATATTCTGTGAGTGTGGACTCCAACTTACTGGCTCGGGTCTTCTTTCTTGCCGAACGTTTCTGTGGATAAAACTTCCTCTTTTGCGGAGTTATTGTTTTGATAGGGGGATCTTTTGGCGAGGTAGCTTCGCCTTCTCCTTGATTTTCTCTTGCATCCCCTCCTCCCTGTCCATCTACTTCGTCTCCTCCTCCTCCTAGGGAGCCAAATCCATTTCTTTAAGAAGCGTTGTCTGTTAAGCCCTAATATTGGCTCATTACCCATTAATTGGGGCATATTAGATTAGTAATGTTATTTTATTTATGTCGGATTTAGGCCATTAGTTGTAATTTAGATTAGTAATGTTATTTTATTTATGTGGGATTTAGGCCATTAGTTGTAATTATACCTCCT
>SNQJ01S0014515.1:119907-131902 GCA_010110895.2 Picea sitchensis | reverse complement strand
GATGTCCAAGTCTTTTATGCCACAACTCGTTGGAGCTAGTCGCATCATGAGCCAATGCCTGAACTGACTATCCTGACACGACGTATAGTCCTCCACTGCGAGTTCCAATGGGTTCTACTTTACTTAAGTGGCCACCTTTAGCCCATAGTAGTGCCTTCCTGTCCTTGAAGATCACCCAATATCCCTTGTCCTCAAGGGTTGCAACTGATAGTAGATTCTTCTTGAGCCCTGGAACATATAATACTTCATCAACATGAAGTCTAGCCCCAGATTGCAATCTAAAGGAGATAGAGCATACTCCCTCTATCTTGTAACATTTGTCATCCCCAATCTCAACCTGCTTTGCAAAAGATTTTGTCTCTAAATCTGAAAGGATCTCCTTGTACCCTGTCATGTGCTTTGATGCACCACTATCTACTAACCAAATTTTTGGCCCCATGAAAACTGAACTAGATAAGTCAAAAACCAAGTAATATTCTTTTCTATTTTTTTTCTCATTAGAAGTACTTTTTTTTATTTCTTTTGGATTCATCATCCTCAGTAGTTGAGGCATGATGTTTCCCTTTCCTTTGATATTTCTTTCTAAACCAACAATCTTTAGGAAAATGACCCAACTTATTACAACTAAAGCATTTAATCTTAGATGTATCAATACTCTTGCCTTTGAATGTACCTTTGGTGTTTGGCTTCCTCTGAGAGCCTTTATGGAAAGTGCCTTTGTTCTTTCCCTTGAATATTGATGCTAAATCCAAGTGCTCTTCTTTCATTGGCTTGCTCTTGGTAGCTGTGCGACTCTCCTCCTGGAGGTAATCATGCCATAACCTCTCAAACGTGGGCTGAATCTCTCTCCCACTTACATTGGATAAGAAGGTCTCCCATGAAGAAGGAAGACTGTAAAAAATGGCATGCACTAAATCATGATCGTCCAATGTCACCTCTATGACCAAAAGCTGATCTTTGATATGGGCTATCCTGGAACATAAAGATTCCATTGATTCACCTTTCTCCATCTTCAAATACTTAAGCTTGTGCTTAAGTGTCCTCTTCTGACTTAGAGCCTGTTTCTCATACAGATTCACCAAGGTATCCATGCAGTCCTTGGCAGTCATCAACGAAGTCATTGCAGACATTATACTGTCCTTGACTGAGTCAAAGATGATTCACTTAGCCTTTTCTTGAATCTTCCTGAAGGTTTCTCTTCCTGCATTATTCGTGGGTTCCTCCACCATTGTGGTCACATACTACTCAAGATCATGCTCTTCCAAGATATTTGTTATCCAGAGCTTCCACACATTGAAGTTGGTACCTGCTTCAAGCCTATCCTTGGCCTTGACTGAAATGGAGGATGTCATGGACTTCACACTGGAAACTTAATCAAGCTGGCTTGGATCTGTGTGTACATGTTGCTACACTTCAACACATTTAACACACCCAAAGCTCTGATACCATGTTAAATTTTGAGCTTGATTTCTTATGCGGATTAATTCTTTTATTTTCTTAAACACTTTGATTCCAGCTTAATACACTTCAACAATACCAAATCGTAATCAAATAACAATAACTATGTAGATAAGTAAGCATTCACATCAACAACACATATACCCTGGGGAAACCCTGTACAGGGAGAAAAAACCCAGCAAACGATATTCCTTTATTGCATTAATAATGTAAGATCACTTAAAAATATCCACCATGAATGATCTTCTCTTAAAGAGATTGCCAATATGACTCTGACCTGACAAAGACCTAAAAGACCTTGCTAAAATACACCTCTCATATGTTGCCTCTATTGTTGATATACACCACTGATATGCTGCTTTGGTATGTTGCCTCTTTATCACTGATATGTGACTCTATTTCTTCACCCTTAACCTGCATATTAAAACTGTATTGAAGAGAGGGGTCGACCTCTGCTTATATAGGCTGAAGAGGATAAGAGGAGAGGCTCGAAATAGTAACTTGTTTGCATGCTTCAATCATAACTCAGCTTCATACTTTAGTTCGAACTTAGAACTAGACTTGAGACTGGTATACTCTAGTTCGAAAAAAGAACTAGACTTGAGACTTCAGTTACAACTCAGCATTACACTTTAGTTCGGAAATAGAACTAGACTTAAGACTTCAGTTACAACTCAACATTACACTTTAGTTCCAAAATAGAACTAGACTTAAGACTTCAGTTACAACTCAACATTACACTTTAGTTCCAAAATAGAACTAGACTTAAGACTTCAGTTACAACTCAACATTACACTTTAGTTCCAAAATAGAACTAGACTTAAGACTTCAGTTACAACTCAACATTACAGTTTAGTTCTANCATTACACTTTAGTTCGGAAATAGAACTAGACTTAAGACTTCAGTTACAACTCAACATTACACTTTAGTTCCAAAATAGAACTAGACTTAAGACTTCAGTTACAACTCAACATTACAGTTTAGTTCTAAAATAGAACTAGACTTGAGACTTCAGTTACAACTCGACTCTTTACAAGGCAATTCAAAATTCTCTTCATGGTGGATAATTTTACACATGCCAACGCACTAGATCAATACATTTATATCATTTGCAATATTAGGATATTGTTTGTTTCTAGCTCATAGGAATTTTTTATTGAACCTAACTTTTGCTAGATGCCTTGACTTTTGTTTAAGGCTCACAAGGTTTGACTAGGCTCACAGAGGTTGTACGTTCCCCCTGGATTTTGCACTAGACTGTCTATGCTCACAGAGGTTGTATGTTCCCCCTGACTTTTGCATTAGACTTACATAGCATCTTGTTCGTCCTAACTTTTGGTTTGACTCACAGAGGTTGTACGTTCCCCCTGGCTTTTGTCAATACCTCACAAGACTTGTTGATTCTCCAAATCTCCCTAGCTAGCCTCAGGGTGACCCATATGGCCTCTCATTGGAGAATGATTGTCGATGCTGCCAAATTTAAGACCATGTAAACCTAAAACATCAATGATGCCCAAGGTTATACTGAAAGACCCACAAACACAACTCTATTGGGACCAGATGAAGACGCATGCACTAATCTACAAGTTCATGGGTTTGTGGCCCATAGAAAGAACGTTGTGGGCCACAATGAACTGTTTGTGTTTTTCCAATAACCCAACCCCATCCTCATAAATGAAATGTCTACTAAAAATGTATGTTTTCCCTGTAACTTCTTCCCACCCTCGTATGAATAAGGTGAAGTAAATGAAGAAAAAATAACTTAATATATTTAATATTCAAAACCCTCACATTAAAACAGATAAAGATAATATTCTGACAAATTAATTGTAAATATTAAATTGGAAAGTTTAATTGATTTTAAAATAGATGATATTTTAATAAATTAAGTGTGAATATTAAATTGAAAAATGTAATTAATTTTAAAATAGATGATATTTTGTTTAAATTTGTTATAACTATCAAATTTCATAATAAGATTAATTTCAATTTTCAATTTTAATAAAGTATTTGATTAATCTATTAAAAAAATATCTTTTAATTTTTCACACGATAATAAACTTAACACACATAATGTGTTCCATAATAAAATACATAATGTATCACATGATGATCTTGAACATATAACTTTTAGGAAGCATATATCATATAGTTTATAAGGAAGTGTCCCTTAATTTTTCCAAGCCATTCCATTTTTCTTGGAAAAAGAAATACAAGTAATATACCCACATCAAGGGTAATAAAACATATAATGTAGCATATAAGATGTTTGGAACATATGATTATGAAGACTTATAAATAAAATCTACTTCTCAAATGATTTTATTTTTTTCTTTGAAATAAAGTTTATGATTTACTTATTCATTTTTTCTTTTTAAATAAAAAACCATCTTTATCTATTACTTTTTAGTTTTGATAAAATATTAATTTTTCAGTTTCCAAAAATATTTCATAAAATATTTGATTAGTCTATAAAAAAAATTTCACAATATAATAAACTTAACACACATAATATGGTCCATAATAAAATACATAATGTATTACATGATTATCCTGGACATATAACTTTGAAGAAGCATGATCATATAGTTTATAAGGAAGTATACCTTAATTTTCCTAAACCGTTTTTCTTGGAAAAAGAAATACTAGTAATATACCCATATCAAGAATAATAAAACATATAATTTAGCATATAAGGATCTTTGGAACATATGATTATGAAGATTTATTTACTAGTGATATAAGGATTTTTGGAACATATGATTATGAAGATTTATAAATATTTTTTACTTTTTAAGTGATTTCATTTTTTTCCTTTTTAAAATAAATTCCCATTATGATCTACTCATTCATTTTTTCTTTTTAGTAAAAGTTTCATCTTTATCTATTCATTTTTCAAAAATTCTTAAATCTTTTAGACCGTCTTAAAATGAATCAAAATTACTTATAACAAATATTATGTTTAAATTTTTTATCAGTTATTCACTTTTTAACTTACTACATTTATCAATTTTTGAGAATGTGAAATTTTTTTAACTGAAAACTGAAGGCGAAACAACTTCATCTCGGAACAAGCTAGGGTTGACAGTTGCGGACACAACAAAGCGCAACATGGTTACCAAAGGGGGCGGTAATGGAACCCCCTCATACAAGCAGGTAGTGGTGAATAGGGGGAAAGGACCACACGGCGGAGGTTTCAAGGAACCAGTGACGAGCACCTCGGGTTCAGGACCGGAAAAGAATCAAGAAAGCAACTCGGAAAAAAGGGACCACATGGGGGAAGAAGCTAGATAAACCCATAATGCAATGCAAGAACCAGAGAAACCCAATGGGGTAGAAGAGTGCAACCCGTGTAAACCAAAAACAACATTGATACCCAAGGTAATATTGAAAGACCCACAAACGCAACTCTACCGGGACTAGATGAATACACATGCACTAATCTGCAAGTTCATGGGTTTGTGGCCCACAGAAAGAATGATGCACAACTGGATAAAATATCATTGCAAACCAAATGGGGAAGTGGAACTCCATTTGGGTTCGAATGGCTTCTTCACAACAATATTCATGAACTTGGAGGATAGGGACAAAGTATTTGAGGGGGGGCGTACTTCCACGCCTTAGTAGAAATGTACATGCGGCCATGGAAGGAAAACTTCTCCCTAGAGAAAGAAACCTTCAAGAACATACCTGTTTGGCTGCGGCTTTACTCTCTGTCGCTAGACTACCGGTTACCCTCTACCTTCAAAGCAATCGGGAACAAACTGGGAAAATATGTGAAGACATCAGAAACAACCCTAAAAGGGAGATATACCTCCTATGCAAGGATCTACATAGAGATGGATGTTTCGGGGGCACTCCCAGAAGCCATAAGCCTGGAATTCAGGGATGAGGAATGGATACAAAGCATTGATTATGAGCAGATCCCATTCAGATGTATAAGATGCCATGAACATGGACACCTATTCAGAGAATACCCTCTCAATAAAAAACAAGAAGCGGAAAACACCAAAATACAACAAGATGAGGAAGGGTTTATTAAACCAAACCACAGAAACATAGAAAACAAGAAACCAAATAAAACCCCAATGGGAAGCAATCCGGAAGCCAAGACCAGAATGGAAGGGCAAGACAAAACCTACAAAGGGGAAGAAGAAGGAAACGAAAAGGAAAAATCTAAAGAAGCTAAGGACCAAGGCACAAATGAGAACACAAACAATCAAAGTAATCAAATGGAGCAGGGGGGTAGCGTAACTCCAGTGGACAGAGAATCCAGAGATGCCAACACATCCATGTAGGAGGCAGACAGAGATGCAAAAATGACACCAAGAAAGATAGGCATGGAAGATCCAGACCTCATAGATATTGTGGAAAGGGAAGGAATAGATCTCTAGAACATACTGGAGCAATGGAAAAGGCAGGGCATAGACAATGTACCAACGGAGCAACTAGACCACATCCAATGCATATTCCTCCTAAGGGAGGAAGCAAAATACAGAGGCCTCAAGCGCACGCACGGGGAGATAGGACACCTAGGAATCAAAGTAGGTGAGGGACAACCACAACTCTCACCCAAGCAGACGTGAAGGAAGAAAGGCAGGAAATCAAACAGCATAGCCCTACAGGAACTAGGAGCCCTGCTGATAAACTCAGGTAAGATCAAGAATCTTTTTCCCAAATCCCCCCCACATGTTTAAATGAAGATTATAACATGGAATATTAGAGGCCTAAACAACCCAAGAAAACAAAGAATCCTTAAAAACAGACTGAGGAAGGAACAACCAGACCTCTGTTTCATTCAAGAGACAAAATGTACGGTAGATAGAATGGAAACAATCAACAAAAAACAATGGAGCAAGTACAAGACGTTGGTTGTTGAAGGACAACAGATGGTAGGTGGTATTCTCACTCTGTGGAACCCACAAGTGATGAATCTACTAGCAGCTGAAGCCACCAGATACACACTCTCGGTAAGCATGCAAATCATAGGTAACACGGAGATGATTCTATGCACTAATGTGTATGGTCCCCAGATGTTGGAAGAGAAGAGAAGAATGCTCCTAGACCTAGAAAACCTAAAAGCCTGTTCCAGAAACACCCACTGGATCTTGGCCGGGGACTTCAACATCATCACGACACTTATGGAGAAAAAAGGAGGCACCAAGAGACTGGATAGAGATGCGAAAGACTTTTCAGCTTTCATTGACAGAGTGGAGATGGTGGACATCAAAACCCGTAATGGCCAGTTCAGATGGAACAACAAACGGATAAATCAACATCAGATAACGATGAGTCTGGACAAATTCTTGGAGTCAGAGTCCATCATCCTATAGGGTTTAACTTTAGACTGCAACATCCTTCCTTGGGGGGGCTCATATCACTGGTCAGTCCAACTGGAAGCAAACTTCCAAACCAGTGGAGATGGTGGACATCAAAACCAGTAATGGCCAGTTCACATGGAACAACAAATGGATAAATCAACATCATATAGCAACGAGGCTAGACATATTCCTGGTGTCAGAGCCCATCATCCTATAGGGTTTAACTTTATACTGCAACATCCTTCCCTAGGGTGCTTAGATCACTGACCAGTCCAACTAGAAGAAAACTTCCAAACCACACCGAAAAACAAACCTTTCAGATTCGATAAATTCTGGATTGAACATCCCACCTTCAAGGAGAACATCAACCATTGGTAGAGGGAGCCACAACTTGAACAAGGGACAAGGATGTTCAAAATTTATAACAAACTTCGGTACATCAAACATAAACTCAAGGAGTGGAACAAGGAAATCTTTGGAAACATAAACCAAGAGTTTTTTTTTATTGAAAATAGAATGAGGAACCTCCAGGAAATATGCATAGACAAGGGTTATACAGAGGAACGAAAAAAGGAAGAGATCCAACTGAACCAGGAATGGGAAGCAAGATGCCAGCAGGAAGAGACTTTATGGCGCCAAAAGTCTAGAATCAGGTGGCTAAAGGAAGGTGAACAAAATACAAGGTTTTTTCACCAAACCACCATTGCTAGAAGAACGCACAACAAAATCCTAAAAATTTGGTATCAGGATGGGATCGAGAGAGAGTCCCACAAGGAGATCGAAAATATACTAGTAAAACATTTCCATGGGATAGCCCAAGAACCCAACCAAGATCGAACAGAGGCCATACAAAGGATAACTCAACACATCCCCAGGCTAGTTACCGAGGAATAAAATATCATCCTAAACAAACCTATCGCTAAGGAGGAAAATGACCAAGTGGTCCAGGAGATGCCCAATAGAAAGGCCCCAGGTCCAGATGATTTCACAACAGAATTCTTCAAAGCTTGCTGGGAAGTGGTCAAATATGATGTCTACAGGGTAGTGGAAGACTCCAGACGCTCAACCTCCATTCTGAAAGCGCGAAATGCCACAATGATAACTCTAATTCCCAAAGAAAATGAATCCAAGACCCCAGACCACTACAAACCCATAGCATTATGCAATGTGGTTTACAAGATAATCTCCAAAGTCATAGCCAACAGATTGAAACCTCTCCTACCCTCACTGATTTCCCAGGAACAGGTGGGTTTTGTAGAAGGGCGACAAATTTTGGACAACATCATCCATGCCCATGAACTGATACACACGCTGAAAACCTAGAGGAAAGGGGGGATGATAATCCAACTTGATCTAGCAAAGGCTTATGACAAAATCAACTGGCACTATATGGTCAAGACTCTGGAAGCTTTTGGCTTTGCGCAACACAGGATCAACTGGATTGTGAGCCTAGTGTCAACAACTAGCTACTCGCTGCTAATAAATGGAGCCCCAACCAAACCCTTCTTCCCTTCAAGAGGCATCAGACAAGGAGACCCGCTATCACCTTTCCTGTTCATTTTGATGATGGAAGGACTCAGTAGAAGCATAAAAAGCGCAATTGCAGCAGGGGAAATAAAAGGCATTAAACCCTTCGAAAATTTCCCTACCTCCACGCACCAACAGTTTGTGGATGACACCCTACTCCATGGCACACCCACGGTCAAGGAAGTGAAATACTACAAAAGAATCTTAGATGAGTTTGGGGAAGCCTCGAGAGCGGATACCAATCACTCCAAATCCATGATATATTTCTTCAATACCAACCCAACAATCGAAAGGAACCTGGAAAATATTTTGGGGTTTGAACGCAAAACTCTCCCAACAAAATATTTGGGAATTCCCCTGACGGACAGAGCATGCAAAATGGCAACATGGGAATGAGTGATCAACAAGCTACAAGAGAGGGTGAAAAACTGGACTTACAGATCCCTCAACCTTGCGGGAAGACTTGTCCTGACCAATGTGGTCCTGCAAGCAATTCCGACCTATATGATGTTAGTGTTTCCCGCTCCTAAAGGAATACTCCAAAAAATAAGAGCCATCCAAAGGGATTTCCTATGGCGTGGAGTGGAAAGCAAGAAAAAATGGGCCTTGGTTGCCTGGGAGAAGGTTTGAAAACCAAAATACAAAGGAGGCATGGGATTACAGGACCCACAAGTAACCAACAAAGCCTATGGGGTGAAACTTCGGTGGAGATGGGTCAAAGAAAAGTCAACACCGTGGGCAACCCTTTGGAAGGCCAAGTATGCCCCTGATATCAACGACCAAGATCGAATTTGTTTTACGGGAACAAGAGAAGGATCAACCATATGGAATCTATCCTGGCGCAACAAAACTTCAATCCAAAAACACAGTTTCTGGGAAGTGAGGAATGGTAAAAGAACCAGATTCTGGGAAGACGCGTGGCAACAGGAACTCAGAATGGAAAATCCGGACAAGTAGGAACTCCAACAGGAGATGATAGTGCAAGGAAAAACTAGAATCCATCACTACTGGAAATAAGAAAATGACCATGACAAATGGAGGACCTAGGACAAATTCAATCCACAAAACAGAAATCGGATCGCAACAATAACGAAAGAGGTGGAGGAGGAGTTGGGAAAAAGGAAAATTGTAGTCTTAGAAGAAGAGGACCAACTAAGATGGGGCAGGGAAAATGGAGGGGAATTCAACTTAAAATAAGTTCAGAATTACATTACAGACCAGGACCAAGACGACCCGACACAACAGTGGGGAAATATTTGGGGCAGCCCCCAGTGGCTAAATATCAAAATGTTCAAATGGCTAGTACTTCACAACCGAATTCTAACCTGGGAAAACCTAAGGAAAAGAGGGCTCATAGGCCCATCACGATGCCACCTCTGTCAAGTTAAAGAAGAAACAACGAATCACCTCCTCGATGAATATAATTACACAACAGAGATGTGGGACTGGGTGACATGCATCTTCCTCCAGTCCAATAGGACGCGCGGTAAAATAACCGCAACCATCAACAACTGGAATGAGAGTTACAACGAAAATGAAATGGTAAACCTCTGCTGGAACCTCATGCTAGGGATGATCATATGGGCAATATGGAAAGAAAGGAACCGACACATCTTCAGGAATGAAAGTCTCCCGGAAGGGAAACTCAAGGAAGCAATAATCTCACAATTCTGAGAAACGATGCAGAGTCGCAACTGCCAGACCGAAAGAGCGCAACTCACAGGCCAAGACTCTCGAATCCTGGAAACTTTCCACCTAAAAGACGGGTGAAACAACACACCGGTAGGGCGGCCACCACAACTCTAATTAGGAGCACGCAACTGGACACCTCCTCGGACAAGGTTCCCCAAGTTAAACTTTGACGGGGCGGCAAAAGGAAACCCAAGAATGATAGGAATGGGAGGGGTGACCAGAGATAGAGAGGGTAACATAATCAGGTTGTACACTGGGAGCCTAGGAAACTCAACCAACAACGCAACAAAATTTGGAGCCCTAGAGCTCAGTCTCGAAATTCTAAGACGAGAAAGGATGATCAACACTATCGTGGAAGTTGACTCCACCCTGGTCATCAACACGGTGAAGAGAATCCAAAACGGCACCAGAGTGGGCAAGGTTCAGAAACACTGGCGCTTGGCACACTCCCTAAAAAAAATCCAGGAGCATTTGCAAACGATTAACACCGTGGAGTTGCGTTGGGTACGCAGGTTAGCAAATGGCCTAGCGGACAGAATTGCCAATGAGGGGGTTAGCAAGGAAGGACTGGAACTAGATACTACCTAGTCCAACATCCCACAAGGACAATTTAGAATGGACTGCACCCAACTAGCAACAAAATACAGGGACAACAACTTAAGCAAGGAAGGTCACATCGAGGAGGGAAGCAAAAGGCTCGAAGGACCTAGGCAAGACATGAATGCCCACCACTCGATTACCAATCACAATGCAGGATCAAATGATACAACATGCGAGGGCATGACAATAAAGTCATGTCAACAATAATATTTGCAAGGAAAGCACCAACGACAATCAATACACAGCTAATGATGTAAGGCAAGAAGGATTGACACAGACCAGTATCTTTCCACCACACCAAGGGCCAGGTACGGGGAGTGGCCAAACATGATATCAAGCGAGCAGGGGCAAGTGCTAGTAGAAGAATAACGATCAAGT
Organism: Picea sitchensis; assembly: GCA_010110895.2. Taxonomy (NCBI): domain Eukaryota; kingdom Viridiplantae; phylum Streptophyta; class Pinopsida; order Pinales; family Pinaceae; genus Picea; species Picea sitchensis. Next base: position 120,925 of record SNQJ01S0014515.1, on the reverse strand, counting down.
CATTATGACCATATGGGTCGTGACCGGAAAAAAGGATGGGAAGTTTCACCTCTACGGGCAGACCATGATTGGAAGGACGAGCCCGCAGTAGGGGAAGTTCAATAAGAGACCAAACAGTAGGAAGAGAGGAAAATAGAAGAACGCAATTGCAGAGGCTACCAAAAGACACGAGGATAAGGAAAGGAGGAACCCCCAGGTAGACATGAGCAGGTTGAGAACGCAACAAAGGAGTAGCTATAGACCAAACGGGATGGTGCGAATGAAGCGAACGAACAACAAAAGAAACCCCCAAGGGAAGGGAACACCAAACAATCCCTGATGACTTTCAAGGATGGAGAAAGCGACAAAAGACGCGGAGGGCACCTTTCATACTCTGGTTACACCGAAGGGAAAGGCAACCATTACCCGGTTGGAGAAGGCAATCAATGAAAAGTGCAAGGGGAAAACCTAGGATGCTCTGGCTCAGGAAGCAGACTGGGTAACTGATCCACGAGCTACGCAGCCTAGGGAAACCCTCTACCACAAAACGATGGAGATGGCATGGCAAACAAAGATGTTAATTGGAAAAGTGAGCTCGGAGAGGGAGGACGCCAGACAGGGGAACAACGAGGAACACACGAAGCTGCTGAATGAAATCTTGAGGCGCCTCAGCAGTCTAGAGACCACTACTAGACTGCTAACTGAGGTTGAGACGGACAAGAAAGCCAAGTTGGAATGATTGGTTGCCCAATTCCACCTCTACTTGCGCTACATCCATCACATGGACATCATGCTAGATGATGGGAAAGGAGCGCCAACACATATCAGAAAGACTCACACAGTCCCCCAAAAGGAGGCGAACAAAGTCCCGACGGATGAAGGAAAGAAAAATATCATCATTTTGGATTAATGTCTGGTTAGTCTATTGTCAAGTCAATCAGGTCAGTCCTATGTGTTGAAATAATGTAACTGCGAAGAGAATTCTTATTATTATTTTGTTATTGGATTAAATCCCCATTGTGGATTAATCATGTCATTA
>SNQJ01S0014515.1:109333-119897 GCA_010110895.2 Picea sitchensis | reverse complement strand
TTTTCTTCCATTAGAGGGTTTCCCAGGATAAATGTTGTGTCTCTTGTGAATGTGTATTTCTCAGTGATCTTGTTCTTATTATGCTCTTATCTAATGAAATGTGAAGAACTATAATAATGGCATAAACCTTAACACTATGTTAATCTCAAGTTCTGTTACAGTTATTTTGTTTATCCTTTTCATGTATGTTGCGCTTCTACGGTTAAAAAATGGATATAGTAGGACTGGGTTGGTTTCCTAGGGTGGCAGTCCATTCCCACCCCTTGCCTATTTCATAAAACACAACTCGGGAACCCATGGCCTGGTTTCCATTTTGGCAGGCCAGGGACTCCCCCTTTTTTGTATCATTACCTCCCTTTAGTAATACAGATTCTCAAACTCACTTACCAACAAAAAAAAAAAAACTTACTACCAATAAACCACAATTCATTTAATAAAGATATAATGTTTTATAATATCTATAAATGTAAGATCATGAAAATAAAGTCAAAAAATTGTAAACAAAATAGTGAAAATGTTTGGATATAAAAATATTATCCCAAAAATCATGAAAGAGAATTTAAAAAAATGGTAATTTTTAAGAAATAATAGAAATTTCATGATGGTTTATTAATAAAAAGTATTTTTAAATCTATTTTTGATAGACTAAGAGTTTGTCTTCCTTGAATGTAAGGAAATAGGTTAACTATCCAAAATTGAAAGATATTTCATATAAATGAAATTCTGCCCCCTTACAAATCACCAATCAGATGGCGTTGTCTAATTGTTCTAAGTTTTGGTCTTTTTGCTTGATTGGTGCCAGATAAATCTCGACGAAATCTCAATTTTTTGTTGTTTAAATTGTATTTATCAATGCATAAATGGACTAGGTGCCCGATTTCTAGCAAAATTAAACAAAAAAAATCACCGAAAAAGAGCCAAAGGTAAAAAGTTTAAACTACGGTCCAAAGAAAAATTAAACGTCGTTACCCATTGAAAATTACATTATGATAAATTTTATACTTAAAAAATTAATAATAATAATAATGAACTTTTATTTTTTTTCAATAAAGGAAAAAACTTATATTAGTAAATATAAAATTTCTGAACCAGATTTACATATATATCTTCCCTTTGAGACAGTCACTGTCTTAGCAAGAACACTGTTCACTGCTAATCTTTTGCATTTTAAGGTAAAAAACACTTCACTACTTAATCTTCAAGATAATAATATCTACCAACTTCCCACAGAATTATAGTTTCAGGTCAACATTACAAAAAAACAACTGCTTATTACACTTTTCCGATTTCAAAAATTGATTCTTTCAAAACTGCATGTGTGGCCATCATGTTCTTCAACGATAAATATTCCATCTTCTTCTAAGAGAAGAGCTTCTTTTGACAGCTTATCCACTTCCTTATTGTATATCCTGTATATATGTTGAGCCTTGATCTGGATAAAATTCTTGCTTAGCACTCGAATTCTTGTCATCCATGGCTGAAGAGAGATCACCTGCAGATTGTTATCATTAGTGAGCCAGTCTAAAATAATCTTTGAATCTCCTGCTATCTGAATCCTATTGATCTTTTTGTAGCTTGCAACATAAAGAATGCACCACAGAGCAAGTAATTCCCCTTTTGTATTTGAACCATAACCACAAGACATCTTCATTTTGAAAGTTCCCAGATAGGGACATTTAATGACCGCACCAACCCCACATTTTGTACCTCTTTCTTGTGAGGCTCCATAAAAAAAACCCACAGTCAACTCCCAGTCTAGCAAAGGTGGCCTATCAATTATGTTTCCCTTATCATTCTTATGTGTAAAAGTTTTGCCCATATCTTGTAAAACACTGTTAAACACTCTAAACCTGTTAGGCAACCGATTTTCAAATATTGCCAGATTCCTTTGTTTCCATATCTCCCAGCAGATAACACTTGGTAACTTCTTGGAATTATCCTTATTTTTTATCCAGTTAGTGTAACAATCTTGTACCTGTCTCCCTTCCCAAATACCTTTACTCTTTAAATGCTTTAGTATATTGTACTAGATATCTTTGGTAAATGTACAATCCACAAAAATGTGTTTTGTATTTTCCCCTTCAACCCCACATAGTACACAAATACTGGGGCCTACAAAACCTCTTCTTACCAGATTATCCCAGGTTAGTATTTTCTGTTCAAGCATCATCCAAGCAAACAATTTGAATTTTAGTGGAATCTGCCATTTCCAAAGGTCAATATACCAGAACTCTGTAATTCCCCCCCTTCCATCAAGAACTGCACTTCATATGCCTGTTTTGCATTTACATGTCCCGTCTTAATATCCCATGACCACAACAGGTAGTCTTTTTCATTATTTAAATCAATTCCGACTCCTTTTAAGCCCTTCACATAGTTACTCCATTCCACTAGTTGTTCACCTTCCAAGCCTAAAGTCTCAGCCTCTTTCCAGATTGTTTGTCTCAAACCTTCCTGTTGCATTTCGCTTGCTTGTGCTAGGTGCTCTATGCCCTGCTCCTTCAAATATTGTATTAGATCCTTTGTCAATCTGCAATACCTGTTTGCCCCAACCATTGGATCTGAGCCTATTCTAATGAAAATTTATTTATTAATGAAAGTGCTTCTCTATTTCATTTTGCATTTTATGGGGAGTTAGCAATATGAACTATTTTACTTAAAGAGATGCCCTGATAAAATGTCTGAGCAAATTAAATACGTCTGACAACTCACTCTGCTAAAATGTATGAGCAAAATAAGCACGTCTGATATAAATTTAAGTTCAATGGTTGAAAAGTTTTTCAAAAGTTACTTGTTGAACTATTAAAGCAAAATAAACATGTTGACATAAAGTTAAGTTCCGTTTTTCAACAAAGAAAGTTCTCTTCTAGACTTTCTTTTTCAAAAAAGAATGAGAAGATGGAATCCCCGTAATTTAAGGAACATGTTAATTTTTTTTATTAAATTTCCTTCATGTAGTCATTATTTAAAAACATAAAAATTAATCATTTCAATATAAATAACCCATTTGCTAAATTCCGTTATATTAAATTTCCAATAGTCATGTAGTCATTGCCTAATTATGTTTGCTTTGTTGACTTCTTGTTTTTGGTCAAAACCGTTAAGATAAAATATCTCCAATTCTAGAAAAGCTTGGGCTGTAACGCTCTTTGTCAAAACCGGGAAAGGGTACATAATAAAGTATATGGGCCAAAAGTGGATGAATGTTGGATGTGGCTCCTTTTGTGTTGTGAAATATGACTTAGGTTGGAACTCATCATTATTGATATGGATTAGCTTTTCAATGAAATTAATAATGTATTTTAAATATTATTATATATTATTATGAAGTTGTAAAAATTGAGAAAAAAATTGTATTAATTTAAATTAATTTATATATTTTTTAATTTTTGGATATTTATTTAATATCGAATTTATTAGAGAGGAATGATTGTTACTTCCCCACCTAGGTTTAATTTCTTACAAGTGACATATTATGTCTTTAAATGGGATATTAAGTTTTTTAATTATTTTGGAATTTAAAAATATTTTTATTATTTTATTAATTTAAAAATATTTTTATTATTTTATTACATGTACTATATATTTATTTAAAATATAAAATATATCTCTTAATATGGTTATGATTAGGTATTTAGTGTATCTCTTAATATAAAATTCATCTCTTTGTTAAATGGTTAAATCATTGGAAATAAAGAAAGAGATTATTTTGCAGAATAAAGATAATATTAACAATATTATTACTTTTAAATTTAAGGAGAAATTGTGGTGCCATAAAGAATTGGAGAATAAAAGAAAAACAAGATATTATAAGGAGGTGATCAACCCTAATCTAGAAAACTAAGTAATCTCTTACCTTTCTTAAAGTTTAATAAACCAAATTTGATCTTAGTTAACCATCATCATCTTAATTACTATAAATTAAATAATAATAATAATATACCATATAATTAAGATAAATTGTAGCTATCTCACTCTTTTCCCACTAACTTAGAAAACTCCTCTACAAAATTTCCTCATTGAATTTTGATAATTTTAAAGACATTAAAAGCAAAAGTTATAAAATTTTAAAAATTGATGATTTAAAATTAAATTATTTTTATTTTTATTTAAAAAATTATTTTTTCATAATTAATAATATTGATGATTTAAAATTAAAATATTTTTATTTTTATTTTAAAATTTATTTTTTCATAATTATTTATATTTTAAAATTGAAATAGTTGTAATAAATTATAAAATTCAACTTTTATTTTAAATTCAAATTAAAATATATAAAGTAAAATTTTAGTCCCACCTCAAAAACTTGTAGTTCACACTTGTTGTCAAGATTAAAAAGGAAGTTAAGAGAAAGGAAAAGCGGTGAGACTTTAGGATTGCATATCATAATTACAATAATGAGTTTTTTTTAATATTAGTTTTTATAGGTGTGTACTCTTAATATGAGCCCAACCCATGTGTTCGCTAGATGCCACTACATTGGATCTCTTTAATGTCAATTGTTCTTCAATGGAGTGGGGGTTGTACAATGTCCATTAAGACCAAACAAACCCACTTCATTTCAATTGCTTGGTTTTGAATGATGATGGATCAAAAGAAGTGTGATATCATTAATTCAATAAGCTTTTAGGTTTATAGAGATAAGTATAGCTTAAGAAAGATGTTGAATGTTGGTCACTTAGACCTAGAGCTAGAAGGAACTCGTCTCTATCTCTGGTCTTTAGCTATATTGATAGCCTTTTTATTCATTATGATTTCTGGGGTTAAAGAAGCCATGGTAAGAGTCGATAAGAATTCGTTAGTTCTCATCCCCACCCAACCCTAATTCACTAGTTCACAAGTTCTTTTTGTCAGTCATATTCCCTTCCCACACTATTTCACTTCTGGTCATGGCAATCTGTCAACCATGAAGGAAGAAGGGTCAAGAGAAAGAATGAGAATTAATATGCAAGGCCAAGGCGGCCAACTAGAAGTTACCATTATAGAAAAACAACCCAAAAGATCACTAGAGCTCAAGTAGATGCCACGAAAGAAGAAATAGATTACCATTGCATGTTTCTTAAGAGTACCAAGTAGGAGATGGCATATATGGAGCAAACCATTTATCAAAAAAGAAGGAAGCTTTCAAAATCTTAGTTGGAATTGAAGTTCAAGGACTCAATGCCTAATACTAGCTTCTCTAGGTCAAGAGATACTAAAGCCTTTAAATTAATATTTCCCAAGTCATCGAAGAGAAGGGACAACAACAACAAGCTATAACACATAAACTAGATTTGTTAGATTCAAAAGTTTGAGGAAGTATGCAAGGCAAACTTCAATGTGGAAATCATTGCGTCATACCCCAATGACATTCAGAGTGTTCCTATTGTTGTAGTTGTTCGAGTTCAAACTCTAGAGGGCACTCCATCTAATCCCATTAGGTTGAATGAGGACAACGAAGACCTAGTGGAAATACATAAATGGTACCCCCTTCCATTGTCATCTTTAAACTAGCTTTTGTAAACTTTTTATGATATATTATCTCAATATAGCTAGGTTCTATACAAGTTGTTGATACTAAGTATATATGTTGTTATCAAATAGTAATGTCACATTTCTATAGACAAATAAGTTCAATGAATTGGCATTAACATACTTTGAATTAGAACTCTAGTATTTTTTGGAATGCTCTTTACTCGGTTTCGCTTGTAATGTGTACTATCCCTAGGCCGAACCCAATTGTAAATGTAAAATGAAAATGTACGTAAGGTGGTGAGTTGTTTGATATCATTTCTGTATGCACCTTTCATGGCATAGTGCTCGGATGTACTGCGCAGTAAAATGATGAAGTGTGCACATTCTAGGATACCTCACGCAACAACTTAAGTGCGCACGATTTTTAGGCCAGCGAGCCTTTGTGTATATGTTGTGTTTTACAGGCTGGTGAGCCAGTTATTATAAGTTAGGAGGCTTATGTTTGTAGTAGGCAAGAGAGCCTAAATGGTAAAGACCAGTGCACCTATTTTTGTATATGTCTCATCATTAATATAAAACACATCGTTGCACATAGACCGACCACAATAAAAGAGTATGAGGGACTAAACTCCACTAGTTAGGGAAAGGGGGGCTAAAAGTTAAGGGAAAGGGGCTAAGCTACAGAGCTTAAGCCAAAAAGGAATAGCATATTAATATTTCTTAAGTATAAAGTATGGATAATTATTTTATCCTAAGTTATAAGGATGGGGACAAGTGGGCCAAAGTAGCTCCCAACATGACAAGTTTCAAGTTGGGGACATGCATATTGTTGGGACTTTGTTCATTTTCCATCATTCAACCACCATTCCTTCCATCATTCAGTGAGCCATTCCATGATCATTCACACACTCATTGAGCTATCCCCGGTACCTTCATGTCACTGTACATGAACTTGTATCCATAACCATACTTGTTGGTGTAGTTGGTTATCTTAGGAGTTGGACTGAAGAAGCGAGTAGTCAGGCTCGTGGAATATTGAAGAGGCGGGTTGTCAGGCTCGTGAGCAATTTCTCTCCGGGTGAGAGAATTGTTGGGAATTGATTTCCTAAAGGTGTTAAACTACAACTACAGGGCTCTGAGACTTCCTGTATGGACTGTTGTTGAAGCCTGGAAAGGAAGTGGGGCAGCCGAAGGACTGTTGAGCAGAGAAGGGGCACACTTCCTGGGGTGGGACAAGCATGTGGGGAATGAGGGACTATAGGATGTTAGTTTGAGTTGGCACTTGTGACAGAGTCTTTCTTGTTTTCTGAGATAGTCAGCTTGGTTAGGAACCCCTTTACCCGGGTGGAGTTTAGTCCCAGCTTGAGGGTGACCCACTGATGAGAGTGATGAGCAGTGTGGTTTAAGGTTGGAAGGTTTTTGGAAGGTCTGCACACAGTTGGTGATATTTTCCAAGATAAGTGTCAATTGTGTGATAAATTTACATGTTGCATTATTATTTACATGTTTATTTTTATGGGTTTATCCTATGTGTGGTTATAACTATCTTTATATTTATGGGTATTGCTTGTATATGTTTAATGTTATTTCAGTATGAATCCGTGCATTTACAAAACATATTTGTCTCTTTACGTTTTATATATAAATTTCCGCAAGAGTTCTGTGTGTATATGTTTTAATTGCATGCAGTTCAAAATTTTTATGTGGCATAGCTCAGTTGGATGTTGGGTATGTTACAGTATGTTGAGCAGAGAACACAAGCGTTTTCTGGAGTAGCATGGCTCTACATGGGTGGTTGGGGATGTTACAATATGGTATCAGAGCTTCAGTTTTCAAAATTGAGCCTGGATGGGTCGAGCAAGTTGAGTTGAAGCGAAATTTCATAGAGGATTTATTTCGAAGTGGCCAAATTTCGAGTTGCAGAGTGTCCATGGTAAAAAGTAACAACAATTGTGCAAAATTGGGAAAAGCCCCAATTTCTGTTGTTACATTCATGAGAAAATTGAAATATTTGGCCATGTGGTAAGATATTCTTGAGTTAATATTCGTTCTAGCAAATTTAGACCTGGAATTGGTCGAATTTGAAGTTGCAATGAAGCCATGACAGATGGAGCGAATTTAGTAATTAAAATTCTCAATTCGTGAATTGAGTGTGGGAAAAAATCGTTCCAGAAATGTCGACCCACAACAATTTGTTGTTGCAGAGGTTGAATTGGTGTTATCGGGGTGAAATTGAGCAAATTTCATAGTTGTTGAATGTTTATGGTAAATTGGGGAAAAAGTTAGAAAAAAGCCCCAATTTCCGCAATGAAATTCACGAGGAATTAATGCACATAAAAATGAATGCGCAGGTAGGCGCACTAAAAATGCATGATGCACAGTAAAAATCTTGTGATATGTAAAAATTGGGCACTGCGCGGAAAAATATTGGCGTGTGGGCACGCGCTAAAATTTGGCTCCGCGCGAAAAAATGTTGGTGTGCGGGTGCGGGTCTGCACGCTAAAATTTGGCGCCACTCGGAAAAATGTTGGTGTGCGGGTGTGCGCGCTAAATTTAGCATTGCACGATGCGGATTGAGTGATGCATACGTAATACTAGTGCGTTGTGTGCATACACATAATAAGGTGCGCGCAATGTGCACACGCATAATACTAGCGCGCGATGTGCATATGAATAATAAGGTGCGCACTATGTGCACACACATAATAATGGCACGCGTGGTGTGCGCAGTATTGGCAGAGTGCAAAGAAACTTTGTTGGTGTGCGCGCAATGTGGGTATATGTTGTCGCGCGACAATTTAGTTAATGGTGCGCACAGAGTACTGGTGCGCGGTGGGGGCGTACAAAAATTTGGCATGGTGCAGTGCATAGAGTGAAATGCGCGCAAAACTTCAGTGCCCGATACAAAAATTGCACGCAACATGTAATAGTGCAAGAACCAAAACTGTGCGCGGTGGATATTGGTGAGCGACAGAAAAGTAGTGTGCGCCATTTATTGACGCGACAAAGAAGTGATGCATAGTGGTTATAGGTGCGCAGAGCACGATTTAGCTTGTGTTGTTGCTACGCATGCTAAATATGGGTGTACAGATTGAAATTTGTGCGCGATAAGTTGTTTGGATGGTGAACAACAGTGGAAACCAACGAATTTCTGCGACATTTTATACTGTTTGAACGTTATCTTTTTGCAGCGCGTTTTTGAGGCCCTTAAGAGCGATTTTAACTACTCAAAAATAAGAAGAAGAGAGTGTACCTAAGACACACTTTGTCTCTGTAGCTCAAATAAAATATCTCAGAGAGAGCTTTCTAATGGTGTAAACCGTTCGTCAACATAGATTTTATGAGAAAGTTACAACATAAACAGTGGAGGGTAAATTTTAAAAATTAAGACCCAACTAACTTTAAAGAGCTATAACTTTCTCCTCCAGAATCAGATTGAGGCACATGAGCAGTCAATGGAAAGCTATTGAACCATAGAAGACATTCATAGAGCTGAATTAAATTTATGAGCATGTTAAAAATGTTTAATATGGAAAATAAGGTACCTGTAGCATTCCAGACTAAAAACACAAATTGGCCTAGAACTTCAACAGGCTGTAACTAGCACCCCGAAACCTAGAAAAAGGTCAAACTTGGACAGAGTGTCCATAATATGTATATGAAGAAACCCAATTGAGATCGTACAAAAAATACAGTGGATTAGGTGCAAAAATGCATAATTATAGCACATAGTTGTGCCAAGTTGAAGTGTGAACAGAAAAATTAATGGGCAATTTTCAAATAACCATAACTTTCTGCTCAAGACTCAGAATTGAGCATGGAAACAAGAGTTGGAAAGGTATCGAGCAGTAGGATATATTTATTCACCCAAAAAATTGATCTGGTAATTCAATTTTCTAGGAAATTAGAAGAAATAATTATGATATATTATTGAACCAGAATGGTTCATATTTTCATGAAATTGTTGAAACAATTAGCCTGACAAAGTTTGTTGACTTCACATTTTGCAGAGTTAACAATAACTAGATTAAATCAAGATCAACACAGAGTCCATAGTAATGGAATATGCACAGGGGACTTACACCCAAGAATATGAGATCAGAGGGATGGATGTCCATTTGGGCATTGAAGGAACAAACTCTAATGGACATGGAGAAGGAAGGGATGAAAACATGAAAATGGTAGAGACCATAAAAATTTGCAGAAGGATGTACAAATCCATAAAGATGTCATGAAAGACTTATGACAGCCAAGGAACAACAAGAGGAATTCAACAGGAAGTTAATGCAGAGCTTGAACATAATATAAAATAAATTGGATAAGGAGAGTGGCTCAAGGAAATTAGGAAGTCTCAGGTCTCCTGATGATAAAGCAAGAACCAGAAGTGTTAGTAGGCATCACCATCACTCCCCGAGGCATTCCAATAAGAGAGCACACAACAAATTAAGTCAATCCCCTATTAGGAAGCATGAGAGGCCTGGGGTGGATGAGCTATGAGGAGAAATGAACAAAATCAAACCTCCTACATTTGATGGTGAGCACAAGAAGGATGAAGATGTAGAGACATGACTGTTGGGCATGAGGAAGCATTTTCAATTGCATAATTATTATTCTCATGCAGAAGGAAGAATTTCCATCTATCAACTCAAGGGAAAGGCATCCACGTGGTGGGATCAACTTGTGCAAGTGCAACACATTAAAGAGAAAAGTGTTACTTGGAGGGAATTCAAGAAGTATTTTGAGAAGAAATACTTGACTAAGAGATACTATGACAATAAAATGAAAGAGTTCTCTGAACTCAAGCTTGGGAGTATGACCATAGGTGAATATGAGAGAAGGTTTTTAGAACTGTTGAAGTATGTATCTTTCATCAAGGATGAGACAGTTAAGATTCAGAGGTATTTGAGTGGATTGTTGATTCGGATTATTTTCGACACGAAATGAGAGCGGAGATATAATAAAGAAATGCACAGAGATATTACATATATTCAACAATATAATAGAAATGTATCAGAGATGCAACCATAAACACAGATATACAGTAATACACGATTTCTATTAATCAGAGAAATGTACAGAGACTGTAAAAATACAGAGTGAAAGACTCACT
>SNQJ01S0014515.1:74213-87531 GCA_010110895.2 Picea sitchensis | reverse complement strand
CTGGGCGCACGGATCATGGTCGCCCATATCCACACCTCTTTTAAATAATATGTGCCCAATCGTCGACTTAGGAAAAGTGGGCTTTACCCACTTCATACCATATTTGGCCCTTCCTTCTAAATGACCTTGGTTCCAGTACCATGGGCCGAACACCCTGGGGGATTAACATTTCTCATTTCGGGGTTTCCTAATGCAATGGAGGAGAAACCCCTTGTCTTTTGAAATCCCGATTGTTGAAACCGCGACAGTGCTTAATCGCGCACCATGTGTCCCTTGGATGGATGACTAAGATATTTCTTTGATCAACGATCATGATTCTTTCAGGACTACACACATCGGGGATACATGATGTATCTCTTCCTTATTTTCCCGATGACTAGAACCACGAAACGACTCAAGCACTGCCACCTTTTCCTGCAAGATCGAACGACCACGATCATTTCGTGACTTTGGCCATAAGGGATGAGCCCAGGCACTAATCCTCATGAAACTCCATGGCTCCGGATTACCTGATGACCGTTGATCTACTCCATCAATGGATCCTCGTCGTTGAGCAGTCTTGGCCGGCTCGCTTGATTTTTAACCCGGAAAAGGAAATTTTTTGTGTGTTGCGCTTGGCGCTCATGGCTGCAGCCTTGGATAAACTCATTTGATGGGTTCTTGAGCCCCATTTCCTCGTGCTTTACAACACAGGCTCGAATCCTAAAGGGAAAACCCCCCCAACAAGAATTGGTGATAACAGTGATTACTGCACTTCCGGAAGAAACAGGCATAGCTTTTGGGACCATGGTAGAGATAGAGAGATGGAGAGGAAGAATTGTATGAGAACCAACCAACAATTGGTCTAAGACATGGAAAACATTGCTGGTTGTGCCAGTAAAATGATCCAAGGGTACTGTATAATAAGTATTTTATAACAACACTCACTAATAAAATCTAGACATCAGATAGGCAAACAAACCTTCTTATTTCAAAGTCACTACTTGGTGATGAAATACAATGTCGCGAAATCAAGACAAGAAGGGGATGGGATAAAGCGGGTGAAAAAGTTACGTTGACGACCTGCTTAACGGACTTAGACCATGTTGCAATCTTCCACACATAATCATGGGTATACCCTCGAAGGAGCCTGAGTGAGTTTGGCCAACGTGGATTCCAGGTACCGTGAAGACTTTCCCCTCCACAGTCACCTCCTGTAAAGACTCTAAAGAGATATGCCACTAAGGTTACCAATTATGACAATGATGCCTGGGGAAGCAGTCAACAGTCTGATCCAAGCACAAGGGAAAGATATCTAAGCCTAAAATCAACTCGAGAAGGTCCCCACGTGATTTTTTTCTCAAGTGACCCCCAATAATACGTGCAATCTCTACACTAAGACCAACAAAGCAGGGTGAGTAACTTTGTTGACCCTAATGAGACCTCTTGATTGACCCTTGTGTTAGAAGGGTTTCCCAAGACAAAATGTATCAAGTGGATTTGTACTCTCCCTATCACAAGATATTGTTGTGTTTTTTTATGCTTTGGAGAGTGTGCCTTACAACCTATTCCAAAGCGCTATCCTAGCTAATGTTGGTGTAGGAAAGTTCTAGAAAATAAAATTTGCTAATAGATTTTAAAGTTACATTGTATTTTAAAGGTTGTTGTTTACTCAAAAGGGAAACGGAAATGAAACTAATGATGTATTTGAACTTGAACCAATAAGATGCAAGAAGAGATGAAATGTGATCATTTCATTCGATGAACTCTAATTACAATAGGAATAAGGTTTCTCTTTTCCAGAATACAAAATCTACAAAGAATAATTTCTCAATCTTTGAATGATATGAATTCCAAACAATCAAAGCTATTCGATTTTCCAATTTTCTCTTTTCAACAAATATATGAATGCAAAAATTTCTTACAAAGACTACTAAAAACAAGAATAAACTTCAATTCTTCCCTTTTCAAATCAAAACAAATATGTAATCCAAAAAAAAAAAAAGGTCCAAGAAGACTAGTGCACTCTCAACACTATTCCCAAATCAAACTCACAATGCAAGCAAAAAATGAAATGATAAGAAAACCTTTTGTCGAATGCAAAAAAAAATTGTTTCTTAATCAATCAACAATTGAAAAGTTAAAAACAATCCAAAACTCAAAAGAAATCAAGAACTACTTATCAAACAAGCACCGAGGAACAAAGTCTTGAGATTATACCCTTGCGACAAGAAGTGAAGAAACAAAACTTGCAAATCTTGTAAAGAAGATTCTCAATCCTTGAAAATCAATCAAATCCAGGCTTAAAATTTGTAAACCAATCATGCACCAGTGCCAAAATTTCATCCCAGGCAGTAAAGACAAATTTGGGCAAAGAAAATAAAATTGATTGTCACCCAACAATTCCTACAGGAATCATCGCAGACTACAGAGGGGTATAGTGTGATGATCTAGGATCATTGCAGGATGTCAGCAAGGCACGTTGTGACATCGTCGCTCTGGTATTTACAAGTAGAGTGCGATGAAAAGGAATCATTTCAAGTTATGAATAGGACACAGTGCGACGATCTCTGGATAAAAAGAAAATTGGGAAGAATAACAAAAAAATTCAATGAACCTTCAGGACCAGAGAGTCAAGATGGATCACCCACAGACTCAGAGAATGAAATTGATCAAAAGAAGGCAGGCTAAAAGAAAATAAGAATAAAAAAAGACAAAAGAGGTCGTATCCCCAGTATGGTTGCCAATTTTGTTATCGAACAAATCGGTAAGTGCGGACACAAACTAATCTCCCTAACTTCCATAGGAAGCTAGAACAAAACAAGACAAAATACAAACTTCACCTTAGACTTCATTTTCACATAAACTAGTTCAGAGAGGAACGAGTGACATACCTTTTAAATGACGCTTGATCCTCGCTAGTGTTGTCCTTGTCACTCCATCTTTGGATTTGCGGTATGGTGAACCTGTTTAAGAAGCACAAACCATCAAAGAGAGAGAGAGAACAAAGATATATATTCCAATGACTTTTATGTATATGATCAAGGAGTTATACAATAAAACCTATGACACCTTTATAGGGAAGAAATGTATTGTTGCATTATATTAAAATGGAAAGTGGATAATACAACCCATGCCTTGATGTTGCAAGATCTCTTTCAATGGCTCTTTTCTCCAATGCCTTTGATGAACAAGATCCACAATCTGACTTAGAGAGTTAAAGAAAAGCCATCTCAAGTATAATCTATAGCAAAACTCTTCATGCATATGAAAACCTTAGCCTTTTGCATGAGAGATCCCTCTTTATATAGGGTTAAATAGGGATGAATGAGATTAGGATGATCCCACTAAATCATAGAAGCGATTAAAATCCAAATCGATCGGAGGCCACCTCATCTTCTAGAATATTCCCTTCTAGAACATTCGTGAATTTTTACATTTCCCTTGCTTAAGCATCATCACACCCTATGCACAGGAAGCCTGTGACAATGCAACAATCCATTTTTGGTGCAAAGTGCGACAATCAAGCATCGTCCCACCCCAAGCATAGAGCAGGGTGCGACGATCTTCCTTGTCGTAGTTTTTGAGGGAAGAAAGGCAAACGACTTTTCTCTTGGAGAAAGTCTCTTTTAATATTTTTAGGGAACATGGAAGTGAGTTAAGCACATGTCGTCAGTTGATTACTGGGGTGACCAAAATAATGTGTAACACCTTTTTAAAAGGATATGTTGTATTTGAGGGCTCGTATAATACTACTTCACTTCCATAGTCATAGAATAAAACATCATCAAGTTCTTCAAAAGGGTCATGACTCATCATGTTGTCTTCTTGATATGCAGGAGGAACCGAGGCCTAGATGTATTCATCAAAAGGGAGGGTAGATATAAGAACTTCATCTTCATTGGATGTATCATCTAGATCTTCAACATGAGAATCTTCATATATTGTCTCATCATCCACAGGGAAACCTTCTCTACAAACAATGTCTTTGAGCTCTTGGAAAATATCTTGCAGGTTCTAAGTAGTTGGTCAGTAATGCCTAAGAAATACTTCAATGTGTTTCGTGGAGGATGGGATGTTTTTTGGATCACATGAGTGTGCAAGCTACTTTCTTTAACTTTATTGTAGACAAGATACAAAAATTTGCATCAACACATCTTCATGTAGCACATTTAAGGTTGAAGCATACCTTCATATACTCCACGACATGAGTGACTACTAGAGATGGTTCACCATCAAAATTAGGAAAAATTTCCCTCCACTCTGCAGCACAATGATTTGGATATCCAGGGATATTTTGAACATCAAGAGAAGGATACACATTATGGAATGCCCATGGTAATTCATGTGAGGCCATGGTTCCATTACTTAGGGTAATACCTCAATGGAGTCTCCAGATGAGCTCAAGTCTCATCAAAGGGTGGAAAGGGATAAGGGAAAAGAGGATTCTTGGGAAAGTGGAGTCGTTATATGAGCTTCAACAAGAGCTCATCAAAGATGGAAAGGGATCAATTACCTTGTTTTAATGTTTCTTTTCTTTTCACACATTATTGATCTGAATTTGTTGCTGCAATAATTTGATCTTTCAAATTTGTCCTGTGCATGTTTATGGATGTCACATGCACTTTGTGAGCTCTCATGTTGAGTGCATCAACTACTTGATTTTATTTTCCTTTTATATGCTTAATTTTGAAGTAATATTCACTCAAAAATTCCAACCATCTAGTTTGTCTAGCATTTAGTGTTGGTTGTCTAAACAAATGTTTCATAGCACAATGGTATGTTCTTAGCTCGAATTTCTTACCCATAAGGTAATGCCTCCACATTTTTAATTCATGTACTATCGTTTCTAACTCCAAGTCATGTGTAGTATAATTTCTCTCATGCTCTTTTAATTTTCTGGACTCATAACATATCACATGGTCCCTTTGACCGAGAACTCCATCGAGTCCTTCCTTGCATGCATTGGTGCACACAAAAAAATCTTCATTTGGATCTGCAATCTTCAATATTGGTGCACTTGTCAATATTTCCTTCAATTGTTGAAAATTCTCTTCACACTTGGAATTCCATTCAAATTTCACTCCCTTCTTTTGCAAAGAAATGATTGGACTTGAGAACCCTTTTATGAATACTCGATAATAACCAGCAAGACCCATAAATGATCTAACCTCTATCACATTCTTTGGCACCGACCATCCTCTAATGGCCTCTATATTCTCATGATCAAATTCTATCCCCATTGTTGAAATTATATGCCCCAAGTAGTGAATCTTCTTTTGGTAAAAGATTCACTTACTTAGCTTAGCATACAATTTATAATCTCTTAAAACTTCAAACACCATTCTTAAATGTTGCTCATGTTCCTCTTCTAATTTATAATAGACAAGGATACCATTTAAGAACATAATCAAAAAAAAATCCAGGTACTTCCTGAACACTCCATTCATCAGGCACATGAAAAATGTTGGGGAATTTGATAGCCCAACTGGCACTACTGTGAATTCATAATGTCCATATCTTGTTCTAAATGTTGTCTTGCTAATGTCTTCTTCCTTTATCCTTACTTGATGATAGTTTGAATTCAAGTCCATCTTCAAAAATATTCTTGCACCTTTCAGTTGGTCAAAAAAATAATCAATTATTGGAAAAGGATACTTATTCTTTATGGTAATTTTATTAAGCTTCTTGAAATCAATACATAGCCTTAAGGTTCCATCCTTCTTCTTCACAAAAAGAATTGGGGCTCCCCAAGGTGACATACTTGGGCGTATATGCCCCTTCTTCAAAAGTTATTCAAGTTGCATATGAAACTCTTTTATTTATCTGTGTCCATTATGTAAGGTGTCTTAAAAACTGGTGCATCTCCTGGCGCCAAATCATTAGAGAAATCAATGTCTCTTTTTGGTGGTAGTCCCATAATATCTATAAAAACATCTTCAAAATCCCTCAAAACTGGATGGTCTTCAATGCTTTCCACTTTGTCTTTGGTTGCCTCCTCCATATGGGCTGAAAACATATTGATCCAGGTGGATATCGGTGGCCACCCACCTATTCCAACTAGCTCATCTTGGCAGTTTTTCAATTTGGCAGTTTTTTCCTAGTTTTCGGGTCCTGAACTTTTGAGGTCGTTTTCAGACCCTAAACAACATTTATAGGGATTTAAATAGTCAAACCATAAATAAATTCAAAGCATGATGGCATAATGTGTAGTCCTCGGATAGAACTTTCCAACGAGCTATCGTGCGCCTAAAACGAAGATTATATGCAAAATTTACAACCCCAAGAAGTTGATGTACCAAGTTACCCCAACGAGGTCCACATGACTCTTGGCGCTTCATCTTCTAGGGTTAGGTTTTTGGATGTATATGGTTTTGGCATTCATGTTTATTGTAAAAATTATTTCAGAGCCTCATGTTACTCATCTTCTTATGAATGAGTGCAACCATCACATCTCTTCTTAGAGATAAGTTGTCACCATTCTAGCAAGCTTGTTTAAATCTACATTTTACAGTTTCAACATATTTCTTTATTAATAGAAGCCACGTTTTAATGTATCTTTGTTATTGATCATTGAATCTATGTGTTAATAATATAGATTTGTATTCATTTCATTCTTCTCATAAAATATGGATCAGTGGTATCGGAGCGGTCTGCTCCTAGTCGTTCTTAATGCATGTCTCCGACGAGGTCAGGGTACAAAGAGTTGGATCTCGAGATTGTTTCTCTTGAGAAAAAAGGCTCTTTCACGCCCAAGCGACCTTCCATGGTAGGAGAAAATAAATACAACATGACAGGATATCCTTTCAAATTGTTGTTCGAGGAAGCCCTCGCGCAATAAAGGAACGAGATGATGGATAGTTTTGCGCAAATCCTTCAACAACTACCAACATGCGACGGATCTTCCTCGAGCGGAGGCACCGCCCCCTTAAAGGTACATATCAAATTCGATATTCCTATATTTGAAGTTCAGATAGATGTAGATGAGGTAGACAAATGTTTGAATCTACTAGAAGGGTATTTTTCTGTCCATAACTTTTCGAATAGAGAAAAGATTACTTTTGTGCTCCTCAAAGTCATGCCCCATGTCAAAGATTAGTGGGAAACTTTCTGTGAGAAAAAGGAAACAGAGGAACCCTCATTATTTACAGTTGCACTCACCTAGGAGTCCTTCATGGATGCTATTAAGGAACAATACTACCCTATCGGAAGTTATGATGATCTTTATACAAAATGGACCACACTGCGGCAGGAAAGGGACCAAGCAGTGCCAGAGTTCACAAATATATTCCATACCTAGCGTACCAATATGGGTATCAAATATTTTGAGCAACATCTGGTGCTCAAGTACCGCAGTGGTATGCATAGATACATCTAGGTAGAAATGGAGTTTCTGGACATCTCGTCCTTGCGCGTGGCCTATCGATATGTCATCAAAATTGAGCAAAAGTTTAAACAAAAACCGCAGCAATTTGGGTCTAGGAAGCACTCACAATAGAAGCAAGGAAAGGTTAGCATAACCCACAGAACAAAGGACAGATAAAATATGGACAACCTCCTGACAACTAGTCTAAGCCACAAACAAAGAAGGACAATGGAAAGATGAAGAAATATATCATAAATCGGTGTGACTTCCATAAGATCCCCTGGCATAACACTGTTGATTTCCGCTCAAAGTATTCATTAGTGGCTGACATGAAAGCCTCTGAATCATAAGTGGGTTCCGAATATTAGTCAGAACTAGAAAAGGGGAGATGGATCATTGACGGGAAACCCAATGTCGTTGTTTCTACCAACAAGATCCAGCCTGGTGAACCTGGTGAGCCAGAGGAAGGAGAGTGCCTCTTTCATTCACAGATGTGGGTGAAGGGAACCCCGCTACACTTCATCATTGATAGTGGTAGCCAGAAGAAACTCATCTCAGAGGATGTCATCAAGTGTCTAGCCTTGTCGGCAATGCCGCACATGTATCCCTACACCATCGGATGGCTCCACCATGGAAGCGATCTTTGTGTCAGCCAATAGTGTTGCATGTCCTATGACATCAAGCCCTTCAAAGATGAGGTATTGTGTGTTGTTTCTCTCCTTGAAGTTTGTGATGTTATTTTGGGCCAACCTTATTTATGGAAATGTCATGTTGTATATGATTCTAGGCCTCCCAGTGTTATTATTACTTTGGACAGTAACTTGTACAAGATACCCAAGGTAGTCCCATCTAGCGGCATTTCCTTGATCTCTTCCAAGAAATGAAGGTCGTCTCTCAAACCGAGAATTTTGTCTTCTTCACGATTCGCTCTAAGAGTGAGCGAAAGATTTCAGCCACATCCATGGCCTTCGCGGTCAACCTCTCCACGCAGCAGAAGCAAGTGGATAAGGTAATGGAAGAATACAAAGACATATTCTCCTCACCTATGGGGGTACCTCCACACTGTTAGGTCAAGTGTTCCATCGATTTGACCCCCAATGCACCGCTACCCAATGGACCAGTATATTGCCACTTTCTGTTAGAAAATGAATAGATCAAGTGTCAGATACAAGCCCTACTCCACAATGGGCACATATGACCCAATGCATCACCTTGTGGAATCCCAATCGTGCTTGTGCAGAATAAATACGGGACCTAGCGACTATGCATTGATTATCAGGCCCTAAATAAAATCACAATTAGGAACTGGTACCCGATTCCCCAAATCGACGATCTCCTCAATCAGCTCAAGGGGGGCAAATACTTTAGTAATATTGATCTGAAGTTTGGCTACCATCGGGTCCCAATAGACAGACATATGTATGGAAGACTGGCTTCAAGTCAAAATAAGGCCTTTTTGAATGGTTGGTCATGCCATTTGGTTTGAAAAATGCACCAAAAAATTTCATGAGGATGATGGACGATAGCTTATGGCCATTCACCAATTCTTTTGTAGTGGTGTATCTATATTAAATCCTCATCTTCAGCAAGACTTGGGCGAAACACTTGCAACATATTCAACAGGTTCTGCACACTCTACGATAGCACAAGCTATATGCCAATTTGGAGAAATACTCCTTCGGAATGGATAGGGTCCAGTACCTATGTTACATCATTGATAAGCATGGTGTGCATGTGGATCCAGCCAAGATCTAGGTCATCCTTGATTAGCCAGCCCCAACCACGCTCATTGATTTTTGAAGCTTCTTAGGCCTTGCCAATTTCTATCGCATGTTCGTGTTGGGATTCTCCCATATTGCATGGGCCCTTGGCAGGGTAACCAAGGGTGGTGGTAAGGAAAATTGTGTGGGGGGCCTCTCCCAAAAAAAAGTGTTCGATGATTTGAAGCAACGCTTGTGCTGATCCCTAGTGCTTTCATTACCTGACCTGCAACAACCCTTTGAGATTGAGACAGATGCTTTAGACTATGTTGTGAGTGCAATTCTTACTCAGCACGACCACCCCATGGCTTATCATAGTGAGACATTATCAAATGTTGTTCATAAGTACCCTACTTACAAAAAAGAAATGTACTCCATTTTGTAAGTCTGTCACTAATGGATACTTTACATTCTCGAGAAGGAGACAGTCATCCACACTGATCCTCAGCCACTGCACTTCATGCAGACACAAGGAAAATTGCAAAATGACCACCATCAGAATTGGTCCACATACTTGCAGCAATTCCACCTCAACATCAAGTATAAGACAAGAAGTACCAATCGTGTCGTTGATTGCCTCAACCAACCTCCAGTTGCGACACTCACCATGGTGCTAGGCTCTTGCGGCCACAAGACCTCTGGATGGCCCCAACTCTATGAGAAAGATCCTGACTTCGCCACCACCTACCAGACGTTGGGCGTAAACACAATTGCCACTAATTTCCGTATTTAGGATGGGTTGTTTTGTCATTTGGGCCATCTCTACATTCCATCAAGAAAGTGAGTGAAGTTGATTTGGGAATCCCACTATAGTCGGGTGGTAGGATACTTTGGCATAGAAAATATAGTGGCAGTGTTGCAGCAACATTTCTGCTGGTCGAAACTTCAACAGGATGTCAGTAAGTATATAAGGTCTTTCACTGCCTGTGCTATTACCAAATCGGCCACTAAGAAACAAGGTTTGTACACCCCTATGCCTACTCCTGACAAGTCATGGGAATCCATCTCAATGGACTACATGTCGGGCCTTCCGTCCACCAAGCAGGGAAATGACTGTTTTTTTGTGGTTGTTGATCGCTTTTCCAAGATAGTGATTATGGTTGCCTGCAAGAAGAGCATCATCACAGAGGCCACTGCCAAGCTCTTCTTTGAACAAGTTTGGGTACATTTTGGAATACCATAAACCATTATATGGTTCCTCAACACATTATGGTCGAGCCTATGGTCACTATTGGACACCAAGCTCACCAAATCCACTACCTTATACCCCTAAATAGATGGCCAAACCGAGGTCGAAAAACAGATGATCGTGCATATCATGTTCTTGTACAATTCCAAGCACCCCCACACATGGGATGAGAATATTCCCTATGTTCAACACAACTACAACAGATCCATACATAGCTCAATCAGCCACAACCCCTTTCACGTGGGGATGGTATTTCAACCATTGGGTCCCATGGATGTTGCACTACCCCTTGTGGCCACCCAGGAAGACTAATCCCATGCTCAAACTGAAGACGACAAAGCCACCTGGTTCATTGAGCAGATCTAGTAAATCTACCAATAGGTTCAGGATATTTTACAGAAATCCAATGCCAAGTACAAGCAACGCCATGATCAACATCGGGTGCCACACAAGTTTCAGGTGGGAGACAAAGTTTGGTTTCACTTGCAGAAAGAACGCCTTATAGGGCCCCATCAGAATATTTTTCCACTCCACTATGGAACTTACACCATCACCAAGGCTATGGGTGACAATGCTTTTGATCTTAATATTCCCCCCTTCCTTGGCCTGCACCCAATGTTCAATATGGATCTCCTTCGACCATATTTTCCACCATTATAGGACACATCAGAGATAACAGAACAATTGACACCAACAGAGCTCAACCCTGACTGCATGGAACATACATCCACTAATAATATCTGGACACACGGGTCAAGGGCACTTGCCAACAGAGGATATATCTTTATCAGGTTGTCAAAGCAGGGCAACTCCTGCACCAAGGCAATTGGCTCACCTGGGGCCAAATTCAGCAGAAATTTCATCATCTGATGGAGGAACTCAACGCAATGGAGAAAATTGCTTCCTAAGGGGGGAGGATTGATCCATGTGGATATTAGTGGCCACCCACCTATTACAACTGGCTCATCTTGGTAGTTTTTCAATTTGGCAGTTTTTTCCTAGTTTTCGGGTCCTGAACTTTAGGAGTTGTTTTGAGGCCCTAAACAACGTTTTTAGGGTTCACCACAATTATACTATAAATAGAGTCAGAGTCTGACGGCATAATGTGTAGTCCTCGGATATACCTTTCTAATGGGCTATCGTGCATCTAAAATGGACATCATATGCAAAAGTTACATCCCCATGAAGTTGATGTACCAACTTACCCCAATGGGACCCACATGACTCTTGGTGCTTCATCTCCTAGGGTTAGGTTTTTGGATGTCTAGAGTTTTGGAATTCATTTTTATTGTAAAAATGATTTCAGATATTCATGGTACTCATCTTCTTGCGAATGAGTGCAGTCGTCACATCTCTTCTCAAAGATAAGTCGTTATCATTCTAGCAAGTTTATTTCTCTGCATTTTACAATTTCAACATATTTCTTTATTAATAGAAGCCAAGATTTACAGTATATTTGTTAATGGTCATTGAATCTTTTTGTTAATAATATATATTTGTATTCATTTCATTCTACTCATAAAATCTGGATCACATCTGACATCCTTTCCTGAAGTTATTCTTCAACTGCATAACTGAAATCTCTCTAACGACTACAACTCTTGGAATGCCTTGAATCTTTCCTTGCCTCCCTTCCTCATCAAGACATGTGATCATCTTGTTGTATCATTCTAGGACAACATGATGTTTTCCCAACCAATCCATGCCAATTAGACAATCATATGAACCCAATGGTATGATGTTTACATCCACCTTTGTATTGATTTCATTCATGTCTATCGAACAATCTTTGGCCAACTCGTTGATTTTCCTCTTTGCCCACATGGATAACTGAACTAACCAAGATTTAGTATGCTTACTTCTTTGCAAGTGAAATATTTCAACAATGTTAGCATTTGTGTAACTATGGTTAGCTCCAAAATCAATTAAAATTGTTAAGGGGTCATTATTTATCTTACCTTCCACTTCAATCATGGGATATTTATGTTTATCTTGTTTGTTATCCAAGGTTTCATAAATCCTTGGCATGCTTCTACCCATGTCTTCCATTGTTTCAGCCTCTTGAATGTTTTGGACAATTCTCATTCTTTCTTCTTTGTGAGGGAAATCCCTATATAGATGATTTCCCTCACATCCCCAACATTGCACCGACTACTGCCTTGGCCTTTTTCCAAATGAATCTATAGTCTTGTGTTCATTTTGATTAGACCTTGTTGATTGTCTTAGGAATTAATCCTGAAAAAGGGTGGCTTAAAACCCTTTTGTCTTTTATCCTTTTTACCCTTCATCTTGTCATTCCAAGCTTTTTGGAAAACTGGTCTTCCTTTGTGTTGCTCATACAAATGCCTTGTTCTCCTTATGGTTTCCTCCAAGGTTTTGGGGTTATCATATTGAATATTATCATTGTAGAAAGAGGGTAACCCACTCATAAACCTTTGGATTTTGACCTTCTCATCCTTGATGAAATCAACATACTTTAACAATTCAAGTAACTATTTCTCATATTCCTCCATCGTCATGGTTCCCAACTTGTGTTCAAAGAAATATTTTATCTTTCTTTCATAGTAATGCTCGGACAAATATTTCTCTTGGAAATATCCCTTGAACTACCTCTGTTGCAACATAGAATGGATTCTAAAAACAAAATTTTAAATTTTTTACAATAGATGTTTTGAATTTTACTTGCGTGAGGGTATTCATATAAAATTTTCGGAGTTTGGCATAGGTTCCTTTTGGTTTCCTAGTTTGAGTGATTTTTTGTTTTCATAATTTTCCATTTTTAATAATCTTATCATCTCTGTATCCGCGAGATATTTTCAGCGATATAAAATTTTCCTCATTTCGACCCTGAGATCAAAAGTTATAGCCTTTTGAAGTTTCGTATTTTTTTCATTGTTTTGATGGTGTGGCAGCACTGGATTATCATAATCCACACGACGCCCCTATATTACCGCAACATATGGGTGCCACATCGATTTTTTCTTGGGGGGGGTTGATCATTTTGAATATGTGGCGCAACAACTA
>SNQJ01S0014515.1:55545-67309 GCA_010110895.2 Picea sitchensis | reverse complement strand
GTGGCTATGCTATATTTTGACGGCATGGATCCACAGTGTATGATTGGTGGCCATGACCCGTGTCTATAATGTCATCAATCTGTGATCTGAGTATGGGAATGTCTACCTTAGAATTGATATATATGATATTCTGCAGATGCTTGGTTGTTCGCAGGTTTCCGATTAGGTGTGCTCATGGTTCTCGACACACACATGCAGCTTACAAAGTCTATCAGTTGTCACTGGTTCCAATCTCATACTTTGGGGGGCATTCTGTTACCCATGATTTTGGTCATCATGATGATGTATTGATGATGGTGTACTCAAGCTCTTCATAAGAACTTTCTCCTGAGAAAAAGTTATTTTTATCTCTTCCAGAAAACTCATTTTTGAAGACTGTTCGCAAGTTGCTAGTAAATTTGCCTGCGAGAATGCATGATTCTCGCAGGCTGCCTTAAACCAGGGTGCGAGAAGTTCGCACTGTGTTGAACTGCTAGGGTGCGAACTCTTCCTAACACAAGGAAAAAGATGAATTCTCGAAGCTTCTAGAAGGGAATCTTCTAGAAGAATGGGTTGGCATTCGAATGGTTATCCTAGTACTGGATTCCCTGATATTTTGGGATCGTTCTTATCCAAGTAACTAATCCATTCTCTCCTATATATTGAGGGAATTCTCATGGAAAAGGTTAAGCAAGATTCATTGGAGAATTGGTGAAAGAATTGTGTGAAGGATTGAAGCTACAACAGCTTGGAGACTCCAGCAAGTTTATCCAAAGGAGTTGATCTTCATGCAAGTGAGCAAGTGTGTGTGTCGGAGCCAAGGGCCATCGAAAGGAATTTTGCGACATCAAGGCTTAGGTTGTAATCTTTACTTTCCATCAATATGATACAGTAATATGTCCCTTTCCCATAAAGCTAATTCCACTTTATTGTATAATTCCTTGATCATATACATAGATTAATTGTTGAATAGATTGTGCTTTATTCACTTTGGTTGGTTTGTGTTGTCTTGGTCTTGGCTGCACGAGAGCACTGGAGCAAAGCGGGAGCAACAAAGACCATAGGAAGCGATAATAAGGTATGTTCTTTCTTCTTGCCTCCTATTTAATTCAATGGTTAGAATCTAGGGAAAGAGTCATGTTATGTCTTGCTTTGTTCTAGATCCAGGTGGATCTAGGGAGATCGGTTTGTGTCCGCACTTACGGATTTATCCAATAACACCTTCCCATGCATGTGGGATATCGATTTTTATTTTTTTTTCAAATTTACATAATGCACTTGTTTTTCATCAATTTGAACTGAACTGTTACACAACCCTGATTTCCAGAGGTCATATCTCGAGATCCGGGGCACGAAATTGGGTATGTGAGGACTCATTGGAAAGCTTAGATCGATGAGAACAATATGGAAACATTTATTCAGCCAAATATGATCAGTAATTTCTCCAAAAAGTTAGCAGAAAATAGGCCACGAAATTGAAACACTTTGAGTTTCCCATGTGAATTTTTAACAAAGCTTGACTATCAAAACGATTTTCTGTTGGGATCTCATTCCAGATTATTCATTTTTCAACGATGCAATCGTTGGAAAATGTTTGTTTTCTTAGTTTAGACCTATGATTCATTTTATTTTATTTTGAAAAGGTAATTTTAATAATTTCTATTATTGTGTTTTTGCTTCGAGTTTTAATATATTTTTAATAATTTTTTTGCAGAGATTGGAGATAAAAAGATTTACAAAGGAGGAGGACAACAAATCAATCAAAGGTGTTGAGAGATCCAAATCCTCTTCAACTATAATCCTATTTGGAAAATTTGTTCTAGATTTCAAGGTAGATTTCAAGGCATCAGTTGAGCAATTATTTCCAGGAATAAAGGCAGTCATTCAACATTAGAGGGAAATAAAATGAGCAACTGAAGATTGAGCTAAGGGAGGAAAACTTAGGAATACTTTTGGCAGTGAGGCTGCATTCTTTGTAAAATATTGTGTGGTTGTTGTAAATATTCTTAGACAACAAGCATTAAGTCTGGATTCATTGCTCATTTTACTTAAAGCCTTGTCCTTCTTTCCTTTTCTTATTTTAAGCTTCTTATTATGTCATCATTGTTCATTTTTATTTTGTTGTAAGATTGTTGTTAGGGTTAAAGGTGTGACAACTTAGTACAACATCCACTGTTGCAGATATAAAGGAGGCTTTAAGATCTCAGATTTCCATATATATGCTATGAGCTTTGATTGGACCTAAGTTTTCATTGTTAAACCTTATGAATGAGAGGAGTTGTTTCTTTCTTTTCATATAAAAACAATCTTAACCCTGATATTTTTTTTTACATGCTCTCACTTTGGTTTTTTTGGATTCATCATTGATAATTCCCAACAAATTAATTATTCCTCATTTCAAGTTTGTAGAGATTGTTTTTTTCCCTCTGCAAAGCATGAGATTTCAATGTTTTTCTTCCCTTCTTCTATCTTTCATGAACTAGCTTTTGTGCTCTGACAGATGAGACTCCATGCCCAATAGATTTAGGCTACTGATCTAAGAGGTTTACAACCATTTATTTGATTTGTTGTCTTATTTCCTATGTCATGTTTAACCTTTTTTTTATTATCTTAAATATGGCCATTGTGCATTTATGTTTAAGTGTTGCTTGGAAGGGCCAATTTGCCTGTCAGAAGTTCATTGAAAATGTGCTAGACATTTCTCTTTTACAACCAAGAGAAATATCTAGTACAAGAGAAATATCTAGTAACGACAACCTCCATGAGATTATTTTCTCATCGAAGTTATTGGATTGCTTAAGATGATCCCACCACATGGTTTCCTTCCCTTGCAAGTGGTAGGTGGAAATCCTAGCTTCTACCTGGGATGGGTAATCATGTAGCTAGAAATATTTCTTCATTTCCAACCGCTAGGCCTCAACATCTTCTCCTTTCTTGTGCTCGCCATTGAAAGTTGGTGAATCAATCTTCCTGATTTCACCCTGCAAGATGTCTGCCTCATGTATTCTCCTTTGCCTCCAAACAAGAGACACACTTGGGCTACTCCCTGGACCTGAACTTGCATGAGTTATTCTAGTGGAAATCCTTGGAGTATGATGGAATCTATTCATGCTTCTAGACTACCTATCATTCCCATGATCATCTCTTTCGCTATGGGATCTTGATGCTAATAATTGTCTAGCACTAGATGCTTGCTTGGTGCCAGAGTCCTTGTTAACTTGCTTTTGTAGCATATTTAGGATTTGAAGTATCTCTTCTTGAGCCTTCATGATCCTCTCAATATTGAACCTATAGCTCTACACTTCTTTTTGCAGTCTTCTCATAGTCAAAGTCCCCTGGTTGTCTCTTCTCTCATTAGAATTAGTCTCAAAATTACCCATGGTGGTATGCAGACCTCCAATTTCTTATTCGTGGTTGTAAAAACTTTGAGCATCCTCCGTGTTTCTAGTTCTCATGTAGGAACTAAATTCTTCTTTTATGTATCTCTAATTTTGCAAGAATGTGCATGCAATAATTGTTGTTAGAATTAAGTATATTGCAAAATATTTATCAATTAGATTACAGGTCATTCTTAATTTTAAATTATGAAGAATATTAATGCACTAATCCCAAGTAGGATTCCTTAAATGCATTCATTTTTAAACAACTTTCCAATGACTATTCGTTTTCTCCAATCCAAGCTCCGACCTAAAAATTATGGTGGAAAAATAGTGAAGGAATATTCATTAGCACGTGAAAAACATAGTAGCAATACTCAACAATCGTCTGAACGTTTCTTGACTAGATCTACGTAGTTGATCTATCTTAATGGATTCACTGCAGATCCAAGTCATATCTTTTCTTCATTTCAGGATTTTGTGTTCTCCAATTTTCACCCTCTAGTTTCGTTACACTCACTTTGTACTTATACTTAGAAACTTTACTATATTCACGAGCTCATGGGTGGTGGACTCGCGGACTCATAGTCTATATTCATACCTTCCATGAACTCGCCCCCAACACTTAGCTTCTTTTTCCTTTGTGAACTCTCAGATGCATAACTTTGTAACCTTCCTTTCATAAGTCCATCTGAGAAGTCTCAACACTTAACTATTTTTCCGTCTACATGGACTCGCGGACTCATAATCTTGTAACATTCCTTTCATAAGTTCGTCTAAGAATTCTCAACACTTAACAATTTTTCCATCTACACAGACTCGCAATAGCTTAACACTTAGACAAATTCCAAGATCTTACTGTGGTTTCGTGGGACTGATAGTTTGTCTGCCACATGGCTCCACATCACCTGCCAACTATCATCCCAAACAACATGTACCTGCCACCATGGAAAAACACGTCTTTCTTCTACCACGTCAGCTAACATGTGGCCTCCACGTCATGCTGACATCATTGTACAAAGCAATACTCAAAAAATTTCGATTTTTCTTATGTTCGAAATTTCCAAAGATGCTCAATTCTTCACATTACCCATGAAATTTATCTCAATTTTACCGTAGTAATTTAATAAAACAAGTTGCAGACATACTCTAGAATTAATTCTCTGCGAATTTTCTCTTTATCATTCTTCTAACTCGGCCCATCTAGGCTCAGTGTTGAAAATTGGGCTCTGGCCACTTTGTAACGTTCCTAGCCACCCAGGATGGGCCACGCCACAAAAAAATATCCCTTTTTAAAGTTTTGATACCACTTTGTAACATTCCCATCCACCCAGGTTGGGCCAAACCACACAAAACTCTCCTTTTTTACAACTCTAATACCATTTTGTAACATTCCCAACCACCCAGGTTGGGCCACGCCACACAAAAATATCCCTTTTTACAACTTTGATACCATAATGTAACGTTCCCCAACCCAACCGAGGGACCTTACAATGCGGAATACACATAAAAATGAAATTTCTACTAAATAAATTAATTCTTTTGCTGTTAATCGATTTCTTGTAGCTTACAACTACAATTTTAAAACAGATTTAGCTATTGTTTATTACCACAAAACAGATGCATCTAAACCATGTTAATAATCAACATTAAATGCAACTAAGCCAATCATTACAACAACATATAATTCATTTTCATTTACGCAGAGTTCATGCACAACACTAACACATGTAAATAACTCAACAATAAGATAAAACACTTATCTTTAAACAAGAATTGTGCAATCAATTGCTTGGGACGGACGGTTCACCCAACCATAGACTAACTATTCTAAATCTCAACATCCAGTCACCCCTGAGCTGAGGCTAGTAATACACAAAATAGGGTGGTCTCTCATAGTCCACTCACATCTGATAAAACTCATAACCCAACTGATATTCTCCTACAATTGTCTCGATTTTTCTACTAGCTCTCTTCCTCCTGACCTGCCAACCCAAGGAATACACCATTCGTTTATCAAGGATAACCCAAGGGATGTGCCATCTATTTATCAAGGTTAACCCAAGGAATGTGCCATTTGTTTATCAGGGTCTATGTGGCACAGGTAGTTAGGAATCTCTCAACTAGGAACTCAAGGGAACTTGTTGCTACGAAAACTACCAACAAACTAATCAACAAACATTTGTTGTTACAGTGCAACTCACTTTGAAGTCCACTCTTCAGGCCTGACAACCTGGCTCTTCAATATTTAGCTCCAAAATTCTCCATATATGTTCCATCTTTCTCTAAAATCCGCTCTCCATGGCCACACCCACTTCAAGCTCTCTTTCTTACTCTCATGCACACAAAAATTTCCTCCCACGAAATGTTGTCCCAACCCATACAAATTTCCTCTCATTGACTTGCCTTTCTTGACTCACACGCTTCCCCAAGATGATTGTACTCAACCCCCACATGCCCAATAACTCTGGGATGTGACCACTCACAACCACCCTCTTACATGTATTCAATGATTGGCTTTGGGAACACTCAATCAGAAATTGGAAGGTTCATATACAATTAGCAAGTTTAGGAAAATGGGTTGAATTAATATACATGGGTAATTCCCCCTTTGACCCCTCTTGGCCATTATTCTAGACACTTCCCCCTATTATGGATTAATTTAGCCCCCATGTCTTGTCAATGTCCCCTTAGTAGCTGACATCACATTTTATTATTAAAACATAGAGATGCAATTCACGTATTACATTGATTGGCCATAGCCACATATCATATCCACATAAGCACTAATTAAACTGGGGATTATAATGGGGATGTCACACTTTTCCTTGTTTCACCTTGGTGGTTGACATTGTGACCTAATAAGTGCTCACCCTTGGGGAAAGGTTTTCTACTGGGAGGTCTCCTTAATGAGTCATCGTACCATTCCCGATCATACTTATCATTTTCCACACTTCATCCTTTTCGTCTCCTCGTCTTTTGGGATTTTCGAGTGTGTTGACCCAAGAAGGGATTGTACCTCATTTCATGGGAATAAGGGGTTGAAGGCCCAGAGGCTTGCAGCTGAAAAAAGATAAAATCCAATCGTAAACTTTCTAGATGCTTGCCTAGGGATCCCGAGGATAATGAAATTTCTCTCACAAAAAACTAATGGGACTCATAAGACAAATAACTAAATAAGCATGCCAACCAAGGTAGAGCATGTGTGGGAAATTATTTTCATGCTTAGGTAGAAGTCCCACACATTGTCTTCAACTTGGGGAAGCACAGTGTGACCAGGGTATAGTCAAGGTGGGCAATGTTTTTCATGCTTAGGTAGAAGTCTCACTTTGGCTTCAACCTGGGAACACTTTAATTAAGTAATGGAAATGGAATGTCTTGCAAAAGGTTGCATTGAAAACAAAGGTGCAAAACACCCCCTATAAAGGCACCCATAAGTGAGATAATATGAACCCTTGTATTTCATGAACCCCTTGCCCAAAGGTTTTACCCCCATCCACTTCATATTTTTTGCATGACTTAGAGAGGGTCCATCTAGGACACAATCCTTGACTTGAAGAATGACTCACCCAATAGGTCGCCATGACAATCCTCCCATACCTAAACTTGGAAAGTTGCATAAGGCCTTTGAGCACTTGTTTGGTTTGAAAAGGTAGTTTTTATGGACATATTTAGGTGGCTCTTGTATTAAATGTGATTTTACTTGGCATGATACATTTGACTTGATACCCTTAGAGGGGGCATTCATTTGTCTTTGTAGGACCTTGTTTGCTGGACGTTTTTGGAGGAACAAGCCTAGCTTGGGCCTTCATTGGGGCTTGAAGCCCACAGAGAGGATGTCATGACCCACACCTTGGAAGTTGACATATGATGGACATTTCCTTTGGAGGCAAGATAAGACACCTTGAAGGAAGATACCTATCCCTCACCTTTCCCAAAGATTTTCCTTTGAGGCCATGTGCTACACGTTTGGGCTTGACGTCTTGGGGCTAAGGTTTTGGTGATGGTGGTGAGGTTTGATGATGAATTGGCATGGGTGATGGAGAGGAGGACATTTATCATTGTGACACATGGCCTTTGGAGGCCCCATATCTCCTTCAACAACCCAACGACTTGTTCAAAACGCCAAAACGTCACCCCTTAGGGGCATGATGTCATGTTTTTAGGGTTCCTTCTTGTGTAAAATCAAGTTTTGAATTGTAAAGGGGAAATTAGAGGAGGTCGGCCTCCCTAATTATGTTTTACCCTAAAGTTATGTGGACAAACTATATTTTGAGGTCTAGTATAAATAAAGGACCTAGATCATTTCATTTTGATAACATTCTTACTTGAGAATAAGAAATTCTTGGCTGAAATTTCCTCCCTCTTTGGGCATTTGTATAATGTCCCCATTTTTGGACATTATTATGTTATAGAGTGTTATGCCTACCAGAGTAGCCAGATGGGGGTGACAGCGAGATTAGGAGTTATTGAGGGGCTTTATTGGGCCCGAATTGCATCATACATCACATTTCATCATCAGGATCCATTCCACACAGCTTGGCTTTGGTTTCATTGCATTTCGACGATTTTCATAATTTTGAGTTATTATGGGTCATATTTTAATTATTTTCACTAAGAAGGTCATTTTGGGCATAATACTTGGAGAAACCTCTTAGTGTAATAGCTCATAGGAATCAGTAGGAAGAGCACTACAGGATTAGATGATGAGAAGTGACTTTCAATGGTCGAAGAAGCCATAGGGATAAATAAATCACTTTTTAGAGGCAAAAAGGTTAATTAATTAATACAGTGATTTAATTAAGGAATTATAAAAATAAAGTAAAAGTCACTTGGAGAGAAAAGGTGAACATGGGGGATAAAAGAGAGATATGGGCCTCTATTCTCTTATTATGTTGATTGTCATTTTGATGTCTGGCTTCTTGCTAGAGAGCCCATGATACTTGGGGGTTTTGAGGATTTTGACTACACAAACCCTAGAGATCAACTCGGTGGTGAAATATCCAACCTTTATTTGTCCAATCTTGGCCAAGGAGATGAAAGTTTCCTCCCTCGCCGTTCTACAGCAATTTAGAACTACTTCAACAATCAGTTTGTGAAGAAGGACGCATCATAGAGGGTTTTCTGCAGAGAGGGTGCACCACTCAGCCAAGAGAGATTCGATTTGGTCTTAGGAGGTTGGGTTTGGACTAGATCTTGATTGAGGACTCTTGGCCATCATCAGGGAGAACCTTTTGGCACTTGTGGGAGGTTTACAACCTCCATATTTATTTATTTTGATGGTTGGGAGAATTTCATTAAGGAGGGCAGATTGGGGGTTTGAGATCCCATGATTTATCATAAGATTTGTCATCTACAACTAGGGGATCTTCACATATGAGTTAACCATCATCATATCTATAAGTTGCATCCGTTTCCTGAAGGTTTACATAATCTTTTATCGTGCATATTTCAGCAGGGCGAATTTCAGCATGAGGGCACATTTCTTTGTATGGTAGAATTGATTTTGGAGCAATATATTAGCCATTTTGGGCAGCCATCATTAAGGAATCGTTGAGGAGGATTACTCTTGATATTTCCTTGCATTTTGAGGGCATTACAACCCTATTTTCCAGTTGTTATATTCCTTGGATCAGATCTGGAAATTACTGTGTGTTGGACAACCAAGTGCATATTAAATAAAACAAGGATTTGAGGTATTATCTTATGGTTTTTAATAGTTATTAGCTTATGGTTTATTTGGTTATCATTGCATGTGTTTTCCTTATATATTACATGAAGAAATATGGGCCACATACATCAGAAAATACATTTAAATGAATGCTACAACTATTGCACACAAAGTGTTTGACAAAACACCTCAACCAATCAACATAACATAACAACCACTCATTAGGAAGGGTTTTAGGTGTTGCATGTGATGTGTTTGACATAAAATTCATCCCTTAAACTTGAGTTAATTGGGGCAACAAGCGTTAAAGTGATTTCAAGGGAGTTGGGAACTTATATGCCAAGTGTTTGACGAAATTCATCAACCACATAGATCTCATTTTTACATCAGATTTGGTTGGGAACATTATAATTTGGTATGTCTCTCTCTCTCTCTTGTGCAAATTTTGGATGATTATCTTGTCTATTGTGGAGCTAAGTGGTGTGCTACCCTCTTGGAGGCTTCTATCTTACACGTTGATGAAATTTACTTGGTAAATGGGGGTTTTATCTTTCTATCTTGTGGAATTGGTAAGAAATTTTCTGCATTTGTTGGTAATTTCTTCTTGTTTCATCTTGTTCTTGTCTAAAAAACACCTGGAGGAGTATAAGGACATACACTCTCCACCAAGTTCATCTTAATTGTTATTGGATAAGCCATTTTTTCAAGGTTGCTAGGAGAAGTAAAATGGCTTACACCCTCCTAGATTTACCTTGTTGGATTTGATTGCTCTAGGGAGTAAAAGGGCTTACACCCCTAGAGAAGTAGTGGATCCAAAGTCATACATCTAAGACTCCGTAACCCAATAGATTAAGCACTAATCTGAAATTGTATTGGAGAAACAAAACCGTTGCATTGGGAAACATGATTTGTTGAGATATTTCATTTGTCTAAAGTGGATTCAATTCTATATGCTATTAGCTTGCTTGAGCCACTGGGGCATCTAGCTTAGCCAAGGATTTCCTGTTGTTGTTATAAACTTATGCTACAGCCACTTGGGCTATTGAAAAATCACTCTCTAATCTCTTATATCTCACTCTTCTACCATTTAAAATAGTTGGCTACTTGCTATTGTTAATCTACTTGGTATTGACTATGTTTTGGGCAAGTTGTTTGTTGATTTCTTTAAGTAGAAGTTAATGTTGTAGCAAATACTTTGCTACTACCAATTGGCTGCCCTAAATTACTTTTGATAATATTATTTTTCAGCCTCATTTTTCCATCAAATTTTATCCTTAAGTATTGAAAAATTATCTACTTGTTTTGTGCTTCATTGTCCAGTTAATTTTTGGTGTTTTTGATGGTCAAATATGCAGTTAACAACTCTTTCCTTTGCAGTTATATATATTTGTTTACTGCTGTAATTTAGGAAAACAAGCTTCATTTTCTTGTCCCTTTGATTATCTGGCTTGTATCTCGATAAGTTGTCTTGCCTTGGGCAGGTATAACACTCTCTTGTAGGTACACTACACTTTGGCAACCTACCTTTATCAACAAGACCCTTTTCTAAGCTTCTTTCCACTTCCAAAATTGACCTATAGGGGTTTCACTCTCCATTACTTCACTTTCCATCTCAATCCCCCTAGGGTCACCAGGATTCCTCCCTTGTGGTGATTTATCATCACTAAAGTGAGGGGAGTATCTATCTAAGGTGACAATGGGTAGTTACTCCCATAGTTGTCTCACGTTTGTGGATTGGTCGAGATTTTCCCAACCTACAATCTGTGTGATAACAAATGGAAGCACAAACTACCATCACTTATGTGGGGTTATGGCAATATCACTCTATCCAACACATGTTCCTTCTGGGGTCCTAGGGCATGACTAGTTTGTTATCCATCCTGAGCTTAAAACTCCGTAATTTCTTAAACTTTTACTGTGTATAATGATTTTTTATGATTCATCCTCTACTTTTGTGACATGATGAGAAAAATGACATATGCATATTCTTCTATGTCATCTCTATTTTGGGAAAAGTTCTCTTATACAAATTAGAGCACACTCATTATATATATATAT
Organism: Picea sitchensis; assembly: GCA_010110895.2. Lineage (NCBI taxonomy): Eukaryota > Viridiplantae > Streptophyta > Pinopsida > Pinales > Pinaceae > Picea > Picea sitchensis. Next base: position 56,224 of record SNQJ01S0014515.1, on the reverse strand, counting down.
ATATATATATATATATATATATATATGGCATAACTCATGGGTCTCTTCTCTAAAAATGACTTAGAGCTCTTGCTATGTGTGTCTTCTACCAACGTGGATTCACTCAATCTATAGTTGTCTATATATCTTCTATGGGTCTTCTTCTATTTGATGAGGTTCCTTCTTTCACAATTATGTTCCTATATAAGTGTTAAGCTACGTAATGCATTTGTTCTCATCAATAGTCATTCCTTATATTCATGTATTATACTTCTAAATCTTTTAATATTAGGTTTCTTTCCAACTCTTCACTTATGAAATATTTTTCTTTTCATAATTTATTTTAATTTATTTTATTTTATAAAATCACCATATATACTTCATAAAAGTAATTTAACTTTACATAGTTCTCTTTCCCGAAAACTTTGAGTGATGATCACAATATAGTGTGAATAATGTATTAGGCTTCCCAATCTTTCCCAATCTTTGAAACTTTGAGTGATGATCACAATATAGTGTTAATCATTTTGACTCATTCCTTAAATTCATGTATTAGGCTTCCCAATCTTTGAAACTTTGAGTGATGATCACAATATAGTGTGAATCATTTTGATTCATTCCTTACATTCATGTATTAGGCTTCCCAATCTTTTAATGTATGGGGCTTCTCTCCAACTCTTCACTTATGAGATATTATACT
>SNQJ01S0014515.1:32507-50482 GCA_010110895.2 Picea sitchensis | reverse complement strand
ACCTATGTGTTGTATATAGTAGGTAAAATTTGTCATTTGTATATTCATGTTATTTTATCTTTATGTTCTTTGCTTTAGTAGTTTAGGATAGACAACTTCAAATCCTCACACATATTGTGTTGTGCCTCTAAGATTATGAGCTCCTGGTTGACATTAAATCATTGAGAAATTTATATGACATAGATTGCACTCAACAACATTCTTTATCAACCATGAAAATAAATTCACAAACAAACAAGAATACACATACTATTAAGGATGAATCAAACACCTTTAAAACAATCTGTTGAAATATATGATTCAGTTTTGAATCTTGCTGCCTTAAATAAGACCTTGTTATCAACAAGAGGATTAGGCTTTCAAGTAAACTCATAAATGAATGAAAATTGAAGTTATCTCATTAACTAGAGAACACACCTTAGTATTGTAGTTCTCCTTCTATTCTCTCCTTGTATCTTCCTCTCGTTGAACCTTTATTATTTCTCAATAAGTTTAGGTAGTTCAACTACTTTATTTAGTTAAGTCAAATCAACTTAACTAATTAGTTTAGGGAGAAATGATTAATAATAATTTATAAATAAGGGTCTAGTTAATAATTACGAAATAGGTGGGACCCCTTGTGACTCCCATCATTCTCTTTGCCAATCATCAAATATAAAATACAAAATTTATCATTTGGATCATATGACACCCTTGTATCTCCCATGGATATCATTTAAATCGAATATTTAAATATCAACAAAATTTAAGGACATATCCCAAGAAAACAATACATCCATATTATCCACAAAAAATATCCAAAATAACGCTTGTTGTCCAAAATATGTTGAAAATCATTAAACATTGTCTTCGCCACTGAATATCATAAAAAAAAACATTTAAATCCATATGTGTTGTTGTGTGAGGCATATTTCCTCTTATCACTATTGTCTCATCTTGACTTTTCTAAGGTAGCCCTTTGTTGGTTAGACCCTTGGGGATGTATTTTACTGATCACGTGGGAGAAATCATATTTTAGGTGGAGACATGAAGAGACTGATTTAGCATAATATGTGGATGGATTGGAGGGGGAGGTCACTTATTTTCCTTTTTCTTGCATAGGTTGTGGGATATCAGTTTTTAATCTTTTGCTAGTGTGCGAGGACTGTATTGGCGAAACAACATGAGAAATTTGAGCATTGGGATTAACTGGTGGTGGTAAAGGTAATAACATAGTGGGCCAACCACGGTGGTGAGAGGCAGGCTGGTGGACAACTTCTTTCCAACCGTCATTAGCGGGGACTTCGGGCTACATTGACACATGTGGAGGAACATGAATGTCGGGAAAATTATTAGGAGGTTGAAATGGGGGTTTGTTAGGTCAGGGATGCAATATACCATGGCCAACCAAATTAAAAAAAAAAACTTGAAACAAATGGTTTAACTCTTGTGTATCAAAATCAAAGTGAATAGAAAACTGAGGCCTTTTATAGCCTCGCTGCCAGTTACATCTGCCTCCATTATTTCGGCCATTACTGCCCCGGCTGAAAAAACTCATCATGTAGCAATATTTAACCAGCCATGAAAATTTCTTAACAACCCATACATGAAACTATACTTAAATAAATCAATAGTTGTCTCTATTATTGACTACATGATGCATGCACTCCATCCATAAAAATGTCATTTACTAATTGCCACACAAACAAGAAATCGATATGGTCATTGGGAATACGGAGGGATTGTATTTAGCGTAAAGTGATATCATGGAGAGGGGAAGATTTACGAGTATTGTTCAAGAAATAAACAAAAACAATAAGTTGTGTATCTCAACATATCTCAGAATACCAATCATCAATTACTGCCACTTCATTTCTTTCATTTTCATACAGACTTTTCCTTAAAAATGAGTAACAACAGAGGAGGGAGTGAAAAATGCAATTGGGATAATGAGGGGATATTATTTTGCGTAAAATGGTGTAATGGAAGGACTCTCATGGATATTGTTCTATTATATCAAAAAATTCCACCTTCAACGTCAATTAAAATTCAAAACTCCTTACTCCTTCAAAATTGAACAACACCCTATTTCAAAAAAAACAACCTAAAAATGGTGTTTCTTTTCAAGGCTTCTCATTTTCCTTAGAAACTTATTTTCACAACAACCAATTTATATTTTATTTGCCAAGTATTATTTAACAATAATAATATTTCTTGTGTATAAAAGAGTCAACGAGTGAACAACATCGTAATAATCACATCCAACACAACAAACATTGGAGGAAAGGACAGACCGTGCCCATGATATAATCACCAATACATTTTAAATGGCCACAAGGTTCCACGAAGTGGCCCAAAAGGATCCCTTTGTATAACATAATTCAAAATTGAAACTTCAAATAACAACGCTCCTAAAATCCCTTTCAGTCCGGTTCAAAAAACTCATTCAACACATAGATAATTCATCCATAGAGGTATTCCTTTCATACAAAATAGAACACACAGTAGGTCGTATCCCTTAAACAATGATTTTGCAATGTTTTCATCGCCCCAATATTTCCACAGGACAGACTGTATTACCATACACATGAGTGGGCTTAACATTATTTCCATTTTTTCACAACAAATAGTAGACTAAACCCATGACCAAAAATGAGCACGAACAGTGCCTTTATCAAATTTTGGGTTGGCCACCTCCACAATAATTTCCAATACACAGGGTTCAACACATAACAGTGAAGAGTAATGCGGTGAGGGGGACAAGCTGACCAAATTAAGGGTTTAGCCAAAAGGAGCACGAGAAGCTTAATACTTCTATAAAAAATCACATTTATATTCACATATTTGTTACAAGGATGCCTTCACAATAAGAACAAAGACTAATAACTTAAATGACATTCATAGTGTTCATATAACCCACATGTAAGGAGCAGTGATACACTTAGTGAAGAAACCTAAAACAAGAAACCAGAGGCAAGGCAGGCCCGAGAGTCCCCAACTGTATTATTTCCCACAAGTAAAGCACAAATACCATATACAATAAGAAAATCCACATAGATTTTCAATGCGCATGGTTCAAATACAACGAAACAGAGACCAACACTTAACCACCAATCCATACATAGTTCAAATGCATTTATGTCCATTTCTTTTACCATATCCTTGTACACATTTTTCGACATTCCTACTGGCATATTTTGGATATCAGCTCGTTGATCCTTTGGGATTTTCATAATCTTCCTGAAAAAAGTAACATGACAAAAAACTATTTTTATATTGATATATGAAAACTAAATATAACAAAATTGATATTAATAAAGAAATGATTTGTAGTAATATATACATATTCTAGAAAAGCATTTTTAGGAATATTACTTTTTGAATGATTTTTTTTTGTTTTTGTATGTTTTTTTTATTGCAAGTCTGGTTGGTCTCATTGACCATTTCTCTGGAAACGCTTCCTATAGTTTATATATAACCTGGTTCTTGGAATCATTGGATTGATTTATGTATTGTAAGTGGAAAGTACGTCTATACATTCATTCCACTATATCCCTCATATTTTTGTAAAAAAACCCCCCCCTTTCATTAACCTCCAACACCACTCCAGATGAGCTAAGGACCAATTCATCATCATTTACATCTTCTATAATTTTTATTTTCTTAGGACGACATTTTGTTCCTTCCCTGTTGGTCCTTGTAGAACATTAAATATATGTGAATTAATAGATTGTTTGAAACATGTTATCTAATATTTGTAAGTATATTTTTAACGAAAGTTAAAAAAAGAACTCATATTGAATAAAAAAAAATCATTCACCCGATTCTTCCTTTTGCAATTTTTTCTTCAAGATTTTGCGTTATTCTGCACTTAGATCACAAAGAATCTTATCGAGCTTCCTCATTTTATGGCTCTACAGGACACACACTAACCAATACATATTATTTAAACTTACATATGGTTCAAACATATTAATTTTGTATAGAATTTACAAAGAACTTTCATTTTTTGCCTTTTTGGATGTGTTATCATTGTGTCGATCAGAATTTTTGTTACTTGAACTATTCTCACACATTTGTTTATCAATATATATCTTGTACCATTTAATACAAAAGCTATTAAATATATTTTATAAATAAATCACATAATTTTCTGCAAAAAAAGGTTTCAGGTGCGCTTTCATAATACAAAAACATCGGTACGTTCCATATATGAAACACACCGATATCAAAAATATATATTTTTAAATATATAAATTACAATGGTGTGATATGTATCGTTATCAACACAGATCCAATAGAAAAAAAATGAAAATAAAAAAAATACCATGAACAAATAAAATTACACATTGATGAACATATTTTTTTAATTATGTTGCAACATTACCGGTGTGTTTTATCCAAAAGTGCACCAATGTGTTAGATTCAATTAGGTGCACCGATAACCCAAAACATTTAAAAAAAAAAATGTGACAGGGTTGAGAGGGTTTGGATCCAATGCATCACATGTCAAGCACTGTTTATATGGAAACATAAACCGATTAAATCTAAAATGCCTAAAATGAAAAGCTGTAATTATGAAGTGATATAAGGAGTTAAACCCTAAGGTAAAATTTTGCAGTCACATAAGAAAGAAGAAGCAAGGGTTTAAGGTAAGTATGAAGTTTTCTTGGTTATTTATTTATTTATTTTTGTTTTTATTTTTATTTTTTTTGAATTTTAATTAAATCCAAATAGAGATACAAATTGTAAAACAAATTATTATTAAAATCAATAGTAAAATTTAAAATTATTACCATGAAGGGTTTTGAGTTAATCACAAAACCCTTCAAATTCTGATTTTCTGAATAATTTTGTTGCTCCAAACGGGTTTTGAATGAATCACCATACCCTTCAAATTCTGATCTTTTGAATAAGTCTCTTGTTCCAAAGTATTGTTTTGTTGCTCCATAGTGCTCCCCTGTATGTCTCTCTTGCAAATCTCTCCCCTGTAAATTTTGGAAAAATAATAAAAACTCAATAGTTTAATAGCTTAATACCCAGGAAAGATTTTATGAAAATGGTTTTAAATGAATCACCATAACCTTCAAATTCTAATCTTCTGAATAATCATGTTGTTCCAAAGTATTATGTTGCTCCACAGTGCTCTCTGGTATGGCTCTCTTGCAAATCTCTCCACTGTAAATTTTGGTAAAATAATGAAGCAATGAATAGATTTTTACTATTTAAATGACTTTATGAAATCAGATTTTAAATTTTTGCTCATTTTTAATTGTAAGAAAACAAAGTCACACTTTTTTTTTAAGTTTTTCAAAACCTCGGTGCTTCAATCAATTTAACGCACCGATGCGCTTAAAATTTTTGGACAAACGATATCAGATAATTCTTTTTTATTTATTTATGAATCATTGTGACTCGTAAATAAACACCATGGTGATTTATATTGTTATATATGCACCAGTGCGTGTTGTTTAAATAAGCGCGTTGTTATGCTTTCAAATTTATCTGAATTTTATTTTCACACAAAATAATATATTCATCTTAAATTATCTTTTAGGATGCATCCACATGAATTGTAGTACTCCATAGTATACATTTTCCACTTAAAGACACCTTATTCTTAAAAATTTATTGTTGATTTTGCTCAAATGCGGGGAGAAAAGATTATAATATCAAATGGACAATTCTTCACAATAGAGAGGAGTTTTACGTTGTATGGAATATGTTCTTACACCACACATGATTATCCAGGATTAGGAGTTTTCTATGGTAAATTACATGTTTATTGATTTGTTTATATACATAAAAATATTTTTTGGCATATTTAATTCGTTGTGATTGTTCTGATCTTCGACGCTAACATGCTCTATTTGCATTAATAATTTTGCAGACCTTGTAATAAAAGCCTATCATGGATGTAAATGTTGTGGACCTTCTCTGAAGGATAGGTGGTCCAACCACCTACGAAATCCAGTGTATGACTACTCCAGGGTATTCCTCCCAGAGAAACACCCTTACAGAAGAGAAACATCCTCTTTCAATGGTAAACCAGAGAGAACCCAAAGGCCTGCAAAATTGACACCAACATAATGGCTTAGAGAATATGAGAGAGAGAAGGAGAAGGATATTACATAAATGTTCGATTCAAATGGGGAGCCTATGTTCGATGATCAATAATTATTCGACACCTATGTTGAGAAATTTCCCATAGGGATGAAAAGGAAATATGTCTTTTATGAGCTCCCATATTGGGAGCATCTTAAGATTTCCCACTTACTAGATCCCATGTGTATATTTAAAAATGTTTCATCTTATTTATGGAGGCACATATAGTCAAAATAAAGTGACACATTGGTTGTTAGGAGAGATCTTATCTCTTCAAAAAGTAAAAAGAAACATTGGCCAAGAAAATAAAGTAGATGAGAGGTTGGTCCCTCTTGGTCTTTCAATCAAGGTGGGGTATCATGGCTATTTAAGAAAGTTGATATTTCTTTGGAAAATGAAGTTATATTGGGTATGAAGTTTCCTTCTTTATATGGGTCTTCACTACGACGCAACTATACTTTGGAAGAGTACGTATGTCAAAAACATGATTTTAGTATTTGTTTTATAAATTCACACGACCATTTGAACCTTCTTAGAGTACGTATGTCAAAAACATTATTTTAGTATTTTTTTTATAAATTCAAGCCATGGGATAAAACACAATTAATGTTGTATGTGTTTACTTTGTAGTGTCATTATCCTCTTCTCATGCATGGGTGTGTGAAAGATGAATTCCCCTAGGACCTATGACGTTCCATATCTAAATTATTTGCATTTGTACATTGGATTATGTTAGTAGTTCGTAAATCTGTTCAGTTTATAAACATACGACGAAGGTAATTTTTTCAACCAACTTTGAGGCCCGAAACTAGCCTTTCGGACCTAGAGAGGGCTCTCTCAGGAGACTCTGTCTCCATGCAGGATATGGCTTTGAATCCATGGCTAGATTTAAAACCTTTGATATAATGGGTTTTGGTTATATTGGAACAATACAATAAGACTTTGGGCTACGGAGTCGATTCGAGGAAACAAAATAAACAAATGAATTGGTGATTGAACCTTGAGAGGATAAAGGCCAAGAAAGCAACAATATTCAATGTAAAATATTAATGTGTGGCGGAGAGAAATTACAGGAAGTAACTCAGAGCACCGCACCGGGCGAATTTAGAGTTAACTTTTAGAAGAAAAATGTTTTGTCTAAATGGCACGAACAAGGGGCGCTGCGCAACGAATCCACAGGTTCGAAAATTTGTTCTGAATTAGACAGAAAAATATATGAATAAGGATAACATGAATTACTACACAAGAAAGGGAAAACAATACATCCAACTACTACAATTAGAATATTTTCATCAAAATTACATGACCTTTGCATTAAGATTCAGTGGAACTCAAATTACATGCAATAGCTATTGTTTATACCAATTTTTCCAACCAACCCTGTTTACATGAAAATGATCCCCATATATAGAAAAATAATGTCACCCTTGGCTGCTAGGGTTGAATTACTCCCTCCTAGAATCATGGATCCATTTTCTTTGAAAGAGAACAATAACTTCAACGGATTCACTAAAAATAGAAAACCCGACTTTGCCAAATCATAATCGTAACCAAAATATTCTTTACGATCATTTATAATGATCAAAATTAGAACATATGGTTGTGATGATCCATCATGTGCACTTCCAGACACTCTGTCACCCTTTTACATCAAGTCTTCTACGCAACATTAACCTACAGAAAAAAATGCAGTGGATTACGGGACAAACTGGAAAAATAAGCGTTAAAGATGACATCATATATCAGTAATAAAACCTATTTTTTGAAATTGAGAGAGGTTTTTGTATTTAAGATCGTTATAAATAAAAAAAATCTCTCAGTTTCTTGAAATTCATCTCCATATCGCTGGAATACATGTTGCAAAAACATGTCTCAGACAGGAAATCATGAAAACTGAAAAATAGGGCTCAAAGATCCCTTCGAATATCCCAAAATATGAAACGTTTTTAAAATATGAGAGATGTTTTTATTATTTGGTTTTTCCTTAACAAAAACCTCTCTGGTATTTTCAAAATTCCTTTGCAGTTGGTTAGAAAGTGATCTTGAAGTTGACCACTAAACCAGTCATTTGCGCAGCGCGACCTGTAGCCTGTGCGCAGGAAAATCCACTGCACCATGACATCCTCTGCGCGACAACATCCTATGTGCGACATAATCCACTAAACGAAAACATCCTATGTGCGACAGAATCCACTGCGCGACAACTACACTGCGCGACGAAATCCACTGCACGATGAAATCCACTATGCGACAACATCCTATGTGCGACAACCCACTGCATGATGAAATCCACTATGCGATGAAATACAGTGTGTGACAGAATCCTTTGGGCAGTGAAGTGCTCTGTGCAACACGTAGAAATTTTTTTATCGTGTAGTTGAAAATGGAAATGGAACAAATAAATGATAAGCTTCCTTCTGAAACTGACCCTTGGAGATGTTAGATGTTTCCAGTCATAAAAAAAATATGGGTGCTAACATGCATGAATTTGAAAATTGTTGACAAACCTATAACCTCAGCTATGAAAATAATGGTGCTAACAGATAGCTCCAACGGGGATGTTATCCTCCCTGTGAGGTAGCTAATAATAGTAGACAAGGTGCCTATCCATTGGGTTGCTAACAAACTCAACTTTCCAACTGTAACTTGTAACCTGCATCCGCTGAAAACCCAAAGTTGTATATGCTCCAAACTGAAATATGAAACTAAGCTGAAAATGAAAATTGCAGATTGCTAAAAGAAATGCTTGTAGTACCTAGCTTATTCACACTCCTACCTACCCTAACTATTGAAAAAGATGCCAATCAAGTGAAATCAAAATACCAATGCAACCATGCAAGCACTTTATCCACTTTTTTCTTTCTTTTCACATGCTTGCTCCAAAGCATGTTTACTGATAAGTCATTCAAAAATTTATCTATAAATTCAAATCTCAAAAAAAAAAAACATTGGGACTGTTTTCTGCCTCCAAAACAACTACAAATGGATCCTCCAGAACATACATAAAAAAAAAAGCATGTTTAACCCCTTCCATTGCATCCTTGTTTTCATGTAATTCAACCTATTGATTACCACAAAAAGGATTAAAAATATGTTGAGATTGTTGGAAATAACAATCTTCTGAATCAGAAGACAATGCTGGATGAAATGAAACCCCTAGTGGCAATAAATCCATATCTAACACTGATGTTGATTGACCATCATATTTATTTCCAAGATGGTAGTTGATCACAGGCTGCAAATCTGAACTGAAATGACATTCCATGTAATCAACAACAATGTCATTAAAAGTATGAGAAGGTTGTTGGTCCTCTTCACAGATAAATTTTTTCTCATGTAAAACAATGTTACTATGAATGCAGTCAAACATCACTGCTTCCTTTTTTATCTCATGATTTTCTTTCAACAATTCAAAGGAAGAAAGGCATAATGGAAGATAACTTTCATTGGCAACTCCATTTCTTTCTTAACATCATGCCTAGAGGATTTCTGATTTGAAACATTATAATTTTTTTTCTTCAGCAATTTGAAAGATGAAAAACACAATGGCAAAGTTCTTTCCTCTAATTCAAAACTTTCTTCATTTTCTTCACTATTGTCATAGGCACATTTGCCAATTTCTTTGGGTTGTTGAAAACAATCATTTTCAGATTTGAAAAGTGCAACTTCTTATTCTGAAGAGTCAACCTCATAAGAATCATTGTACCCATCATACATGGGTTCACCAAAAACCTTTGTAATGTCACCAAACATGAAAATTGAGGCAACAAATTTTTCTTCGGCAAGCTGATATGCAAATTCACATTCATGGCTGTTTACAAATGTATACATAAAACAATCAGTTTCTAGCTCATGATGGCATGGATCTAAATTTAAATCAATATCAAAGAAATTTTGGAGAGTAGCTTGTTCTTCAAGCTGATCATCATTCTTTGCAAACACATCCTCATGACATCCTTCAAGAAAACTTATGACACGATCAACCTCTTTCATATTATGCACAGTCTCTGGTTCCTCAACTTTCAATTTCTCATCCAAAATCTGATTTTGCAGCTCCTTACATACTTGAATGTTGTCTGCAACTTCCTGAGAATTGTTGAACATCTGTTGCAAAGACATAGACTTCATCTCCATCAAAAGAAAATATAAGTCTGATTGAAAGGTTGTTACATAATGGAGCATGGTAGCAACTTCAGGAGGTTGGACTTCTTCAGGCAGTTTATAATAAAGACTAGAAAACCTCCTACTAAAATTTGAGATGGTTTCGTATTTCATTCTTTTCATGGCATAAAACTCTAAAAGGAGTAGATCCCATGACTTTCTCTCACCCCAAAATCTATGACAAACTTCCCTCAATTCATCCCATGAGCTAATCGACTGAGGCTGCAAATGTCTAAACCATGCTTTGGCATATCCTTGTAAGGACTGAGAAAATGCCCTCATAGACACATCATCATGTTCAATCTCAAAAAGTTCTATAAAATGCTCAAAGACCTAAATATGTTTTTTAGTTGAATGTCCATCGATATCTCCATCGAACCTAGGAAAGTACTTATAATGTTTCAGAGGAAAGAAGTGAAGGATGGAAGGCAATTGAAGAGGATTGTTTCTTTCTTAAATCTTGGAGGGTACAGGGTTAAGAACAGAAGGTACAAGCTCAGTTTTGGTTTCATTAAGCTCATAAGAATGATCATGAACATCATAAGGCTCAGAGGAAGGAGCTTTGTGAATATCGGTTATACGAGAAGAAGTAGGTGTAGCTACAGTTTTCCATGGAGGATATACAAGGGTAGATCTTTGGGCTTCATTTGAATGCAGTAAGTGAAGAAATATTCTTTTGAAAAACTCAGGAAAGGACAAGAAGATATTGATAAAACAAAAAAGTACTTATTGAACTAAACTTAATCTCGAGTACCTTATTTTTCCATACTGCTCTTCCATATCTCTGTCAACAGGTTTCATTCTCCAGTGGAGTCTTTAAATCACATTTGAAGCTTGATTGGAGTCTCCATGAAAACTTTAGCTCTGGATTCTTCTGCCACTGGAATCACCTTCAACTGATTTTCTAATGTGTGGAGTTGCCAGAGAAGAAATACAACCAATATGTGCCAAAGTGTTTGTTGCTCTCAGACCTCAAAAATCAACCATGTCATTCTTTCCCATGGAAAATTCTCAATTTCACCCCCGACAACGGTGCCAAAATGTTAGCACTCCATAAATCTGTTCGGTTGATAAACAAACGACGAAGGTAACTTTTTCAACCAACTTTGAGGCCCGAAACTAGACTTTTGGACGTGGAGAGGGCTCTCTCGAGAGAATCTGCCTCCATGCAGGATATGGATTTGAAGCAATGGCTAGATTTAACACCTTTCATATAATGGGTTCTAGTTATATTGACGCAAGAACATAAGTCTTTGGTCTATGGAGTCAATTCGAGGAAACAACAGAAACAAATGACTTGGTGACTGAACTTTGAGAGGATAAAGGCTAAGTGAGCAACAGTCTTCAGTGTAAAATAGTAATGTGTGGCGGAGATAAATTACAGGAAGTAACTTGGAGCACCACGGCGGGCGAATTCAGAGTTAACTTTTAGAAGAAAATGTTTTGGCTAAATGGCACGAACAAGGGGTGCTACGCAATGAATCCACAGGTTTGAAAATTCATTCTGAATTAGACAGAAAAAGATATGAATAAGGATAAAAGGAAGAATGTACGCAAGAAAGGGAAAACAATACATCGAAAATCTACAATTAGAATCTTTTCATCAAAATTATAGGACTTTTGCATTAAGTTTCGGTCGAACCCAAATTACATGCAATAGCTACTGTCTATACCAATTTTGCCAACCAACTTTGTTTACATAAAAATGATCCCCATATACAGAAAAATAATGCCACCCTTGGCTTCTAGGTTTGAATTACTCCCTCCTAGAATCATGGATATGTTTTCTTTGAAAGAGAACAATAACTTCAACGGATTCACTAAAAATAGAAAATCTGACTTTTCCAAATCATAATCATAACCGAATTATTCTTTAAAAGCATTGATCATGATAAAAATTTGACCATATGGTTGTGATGAGACATAATGTGCACTGCCAGACACTCTGTCACCCTTGCACAACAAGTCTGCTACATAACAGTAACCTACAAAAAAAAATGCAACGGATTTTGCGAAAAACTAGAAAAATAGGCGTTAAAGATGACATCATATCTTACTAATAAAAGCCTATTTTATAAAACTGAGAGACTTGTTTGAATTTAATCTTGTTATAAATAACAACCTCTCTCGTTTTCTTGAAATTCATCTCCAGCTAGCCGGAATACATGTCGCAAAAACATGTCTCGGACAGGAAATCATGAAAACTGAAAAATAGGGCTCAAATATCCCTTCTAATCTCCCAAAATATGAAACGATTTTAAAATCTGAGAGAGGTTTTTATTAATTGGTTTGTCCACAAACAAAACCTCTCGGGGATTTGAAAAATTCCTCTATAGTTGGTCAGAAAGTGATCTTGAATTTGAACACTAAACCAGTCATTTGCACAGCGCGACCTGTAGCCTGTCCGCAGGAAAATCCACTACACGATGACATCCTCTGCGCGAAAACATACTATGCGTGAAATAATCCACTGCGCGACAACATCCTATGTGGGATAGAATCCATTGTACGATAACATCCTATGTGCGACAAAATCCACTGTACGATGAAATCCACTACGTGATGAAATCCATTGAGCGACAACATCCTATGCACGATGATGCAGGAGCATCACCAACAGATCAAGTGAGCCAGCGCAGAAGTATCAAGACAACTGGACAAGCCAACACAAATTTTGAAAACACTTTGGAACTGTTGCGCAAACATTTATGTGAAAATTTAATGAAGCGCACTTTGTATATTGTAAATGGACCTTGAGCGGATAGCTCTCGTCCTTTAGTAGATAACCGACATTTAATATAGTTAATGCAGGTAGATAGGATTTTAATTCATAGACTAGACAGTTTAGGAAGCAAGAGGGAAATGGGATATAGACACCCTCATTGTGCATTGTAACATAATTCAGGGAATTCTGGAACATTCAGAAAGAGGAGCAAGCAGAGAGTTGTGTAGAGAACACCCATGTACTAATATTTGAATTAATAGAAGAAGATTGGTTCAAATTCATGGTTTGTGTCTGATTCTCTCTGTATTGATGTTGATATGCTTGTGAATGTTTGTTTCCTGTTACACATTTTCTTTTATATGTTGTGTGTGTGATTTCATGTTGAGTTTGGAATCTGAAAGGAAGAAGGAATGAGTTTCAATTGTTTCTCTAATTGAGTCAGAGAATTCCTGCAAGGAGTGCAGTCAAAGAGTCCGCAAGGAGTGTGTTGACAGATGGTTCAATTAGAGATAATTTTGATTCTTGTTCATACATAAGTGGATTTGGGTTACAGGAGCCGTGCAAGGAGTGCACAGGCCGGATAAAAGTCTCAGGGGTGTGAACCTAAGTGAGGTATTGAGAGACTGTTGCTGCAGGCGTGCGCAGAGTCGGAAGAGACTTCAACAATTAGGACGTGGTTGAAGGGTTGCCGCAAGGAGTGCACGCAAGGAGTCATTTCCAAGGCTTAGAGTCATAGAAAAACTCAGGACAGATAGAGTCTTCGAATTCGTTGAAGGATTTCGCAGAGAAGTTGTGTTTGAAGTGTTCAAGCAGAAGCGTTGCAGGTTTTCACGAAGGGGGAACAAGTTTCACAGAAGGAACACAAATCATTTCGCAGAATCATTGAAGGAGGAGCGGAAGGTTGGTATTCTCCGAGGAGAATCCACAACATCCCGTGAGCCGTCAGATATCGCGGAGGTGCAAGGGAGATACAACGTCATTTTCTCTGGAAGGTTAAAGCTCAGGTGGGGCAGAGCCGTCGATCCGAGCCATAAGGATCGTCAGATCTACAAGTATTATCGTGCATCGGGGTTTCGTAGATTGGACCTCCAAATTATTGCAACGGGAATGGAAATATCGCGATCCGTGATATCCCGATAGATTAGAACCGTCCATCGTTGGGGACGTGTGTCAGAAGATTCAAAGAAGTCGGGGTTCGGAGTATCGGGAGTTTCGAGGACAAAGTATTCTTGCAGCTTGGAATCGTGACCCGCGATATCCCGACGGTGACATAAACAGTGTGGGACCTCAGGAGTTAGTGGAATATAGGTGGCATAAGTCATCGGGGTTTCACAGCGAGAAGTGTCGATACATTGACATCAGGATTCGCGATCCTGCGAAGTCCGATATCCCGATAGAAGTGACGGGAAGTGGAAAAGTCAACTCGCACGTGTGCGTCAGAGTTTCGGCGTGTCGGGCATCGGGAGTCGGTAAGATGAGTTGCTTGGTATCGTGAGTACCAAAATCGTGAGAGGGAAAACTCCGATAGAAGAAAGGGAAGGTCAGCGTTGACTGATCACCGGGTCTTGGGGATTCGAGAGCCTAGTGCTCGACCTTTGACATCGCAAAATTGCGAAGTCCGATTCCCCGATAAGTAAAGAGAGGGGGATCGTGTGGAGATTTCTGTGGGTGAAGATTCCCCGATAGGGAAATAGAGGAACGTTTTCAGTTCTTCGGGCCAAGAAAAGAGAAGATCCTATGAGCGAGCGTGCCTGCGGGTGCGGCTGCGTCAGAGTGGTATCAGAGCAAGAAACTTTCTTTGCTTCTGTAGCAGAGAAGAAGGAAATTCACTATGCCTCCAAGGAGAGAAAGATAGTCACCCGATCTAGAGGATAGGGAGGTGTGACGAAGAGGCAGGCGGATGGTAGATCTAGCCATAGAGAGACAAATGCGTGATCTCCAAGCCAGACTCGAAGACATGGAGACAGCGCAAATACGCACAGCTAGTGCAGGGGATCTGAGTGATTTCGACAACGAAGCTGAGGCTGAATGAGAAGAAGAAGTTGTAGCCTAGGATGCAGCAAATGAACATCTAATCAAATCTATTGCGCGGATGGGTGCAAAGGCGAAGATGGACATTCTAGTTTACGAAGGAAATCTGGATGCAGAGGAGCTACTAGATTGGATTAGAGCTCTGGACACCTACTTCGATTATGAATATGTCGAAGAAGATAAGAAAGTCAGGCATGCTGTCACGAGACTGAAGGGACATGCAACATTATGGTGGGACGAGCTACAAGATGACAGACGCTGCAAGGGAAAGAAGAAAATCAAGAGTTGGGATCAAATGATTGCAAAGATGAAAGAAAAATTCATCCCGAGAGACTATCAAATTACTCTGTTCAGGAGGATGCAGAACCTGAGACAGAAGCTGATGACAGTGAAAGAATACACGGAGGAATTCTATCGCCTGAACATCAGGGCAGGTCATCGGGAGAGCGATGATGAGAAGTTTCCCAAGTATATGAATGGCCTGAGATATGATATCCAAGATGAGATGAGCGTGGTTACCATCCGAACGGTAGAGGATTCTTATCAGATGGCTTTGAAAGCTGAAGAGAAGCTGAGCTGAAAACAAAGTCAGAGGGGCCGAGGCAGAAGTCAGCCCAGAGGAAAAGCAGTTGCCCAGGACAAATATTAGAAGCCCAAGGAGGAATGGAAGAAACCTCAGGGTAAAGTTGAAAGGGGTGGAACCTCACAGAGAGGGCCATATGTTGAACAACGAGGACAACATAATGAACAGAGAGGAGATTATGCTGACAACAACACTTTTCCTCGTACTAGAGGTAGAGGAAGAGGAAGAGGTGGAGTAATCACATGCTTCACGTGTGGAAAGAATGGGCACAAGTCTTATGAGTGTCTAGAAAAAAAGAAGGACATTGGAGAAGCTCACATCACCGAAGCACAGAGGCGGGATGTTGAGGCTGAAGACGCTGAAGGCGGAAGATTGCTCATGATGCGAAAAGTCCTTTTGACACCCGAGAAGGAGGTGGAAAGTTCATTCCAAAGGACCAAACTCTTTAGGACTTCTTGCAAGACCAAGGATAGGGTATGCAAGGTCATTGTAGGTAGTGGTAGCACAGATAATCTCGTTTCAACCGAGATGGTAGAGAAGCTGGAGCTGGAGACGACTGATCATCCAAGCCCATACAAAGTTTCGTGGCTACAAAAAGGACACCAGGTAACTGTCACTAAACAATGCTTGGTTGAATTCAAGATAGGAGGATATAATGATAAGATATTATGTGATGTCATTCCTATGGATGTATGTCATCTATTGCTGGGTAGACCATGGCAATACGACAAAAATGTGATTCATGAAGGAAGAATGAACACGTACACCCTAGAAAAGAATGGGAGGACACACATGTTGCTTCTGATAAAGGATAAGGAGGTGAAGCCAGAAGTAAGCAAAACAATACTTCTCATGAGTGGGAAGGAACTTCTTACAGAGGTTAAGAAGAAAGAAGATCCACAATTCTTTGTGGTCAGGAAACCGAGGATTGTTCTGACTAGCACGAGAGTGGATGAATTACCAGAAGAGATTCAGGAATTGTTGGAAGAGTTCGTTGATATCATAGTGGACGAATTACCTCGTTCATTGCCACCGATGAGAAGTGTGAGTCATCATATTGATCTCATACTAGGAGCCAATTTTCTGAATAAAGCCGCGTACAGATTGACGCCGCAAGAAAACGAAGAGGTTAAGAAGCAGGTCCAGGAGTTGTTGGACAAAGGGTTGGTCAGGGAAAGTTTAAGCCCATGTGTCATTCCAACGGTACTCAGCCCAAAAAAATATGGACGTTGGAGAATGTGTACAGAATCAAGAGCCATAAACAAGATAACCATCAGGTACAGGTTTCCATTGCCGCGGATGGATGATTTAATGGATTGCTTGAGCGGAGCAATTTTTTTTTCAAAGGTTGATCTGAAAAGCGGATATCACTAGATTCGCATGAGAGAAGGCAATGATTGGAAGACAACATTCAAAACAAACGAGGGTTTATATGAATGGATAGTCATGCCATTTGGCTTGACAAATGCACCGAGTACCTTTATGAGATTAATGAATGAAGTCCTGAAGGATTTCATCGGAAAATTTGTCATCGTATATCTGGATGATATACTGATTTTTAGTAAAATGAAGGCTGAACATCTGAAGCATTTGGCCATTGTGATGAAGAAGCTACAGCAGGAGAAGTTGTTGATAAATATGAAGAAGTCCTCATTCATGAAGACAGAGCTCATTTATCTGGGTTTTGTTATTTCAACGAATGAGTTGAGGATGGATCCAGATAAGGTAGAAGTGATCAAGAATTGGCCATCACCAAGAAATATTTTTGAGGTGAGGAGTTTTCATGGACTGGCTAGTTTCTACCGGAAGTTCATAAAAAATTTCAGTGGGATTAGCATAGCGATGATGGATACAGTGAAAAAAAGACATAAAAATTTTCACTGGACAACAGAGGCCGAGAAAAACTTCAATATGTTGAAGCGGAAGATCACGGAACAACCGGTTTTGGTGTTGCTGGATTTCCAGAAAACATTTCAGGTGAAATGCGATGCAAGCGGGTTTGCCATATGAGGGGTCTTGAGTCAGGAAGACAGACCGATTTCATATTTCAGTGAGAAGCTGAATGAGGCAAAGGTGAAATACTCCACATACGACAAGGAGTTTTATGCTATCATTCAGGCATTGAAAAAGTGGAGGCATTACTTGATTCCGAGGGAATTTGTTTTGTATAGTGATAACCACGCATTACAGTTCGTGACTCAACAGGAGAAGTTGAATCAGAGGCATGTTAAGTGGGTTGAATACATGCATAATTTCACATTTGTTGTAACAACCCTTGATTATAAATTATAATTAATTTAATAATTTAATCCTAAAAGATTAGCTAAACTATATTTATTTATTAAAATAACCTTAACTAATTATTTGTTATTAATTAGTTATTCTTGACTA
>SNQJ01S0014515.1:0-26303 GCA_010110895.2 Picea sitchensis | reverse complement strand
AGTCAATCATGAACTCCCTCAGTATGAGATGAAAACTAGATGAAATAGGGAAACTGTCTTTCATAAAACAAGAAATCTTACATACAGATGCATAACCAGAGAACTAGAGCGTCTGTTAAAACATTACAATCGGGAGCTTCACTCTACCATCGATGGATTAGAAAATTCCAAGACTGAGTCTATATACTCAGGAAAATTCACCTCACAGAGGTGTGCCCAGTCACCCCAGGCTTGGTGTCTCTTCAGTCAAACTCGTACTGATATTTTTCTTCAAGCGCCACCTTAATTACGCATGGCTCCTGCAAGGAGGGTAGCTGAGCCATTAAGTGTTGGGATAGCGTGTTCAGACCTCCTCTGGCTAATCAAGGACTCGGCATGGCCTCTTTTGAAAAAATGGTACGCAGGCCCCCCTCGAGAAGACTGTTGGCCAGACTCTCCATATCTTTCACTTAATGCATGAAGAGAGGTTTCAACCACTCTTTCTTACCTTTATATACTTTAAGCGAAAACCAGGCTTGAGGTCAGATCAAATGGCGCCCAGAGAACGCGATGAACCTTTCGGCGATTGGACCTGACATCTTTGGCCCCATTTGCATAGCTCTTTTACTTCCCAGGTGACCACGGGTTGTGACCCTATGTTTACTCTCAAAGGAGCTTTCGGCATTCGTGGATAGGAAGGGGTTGATCCCTATCCCTTGAAATCGCGATGACCGAAACGCCGAGATGGCTTGAGTTGGTGACGTGCATCCCCCTAGATCTGACGGCTCTAAACTCACCCGATGATGCTGTGGGCCCCAAGTCCCTGACGCTATTGTTGCTTCGTGCATCGGGGATATGATGGGGCTGCTTCTTGCGCTTCGAAATCGCGATGGGCGAAAAGGCGGGGAGCCTAATCACGCGCCAGGTGTTCATTTTAGGTGGATGGATGAGACTTCCCCTCGATACTGTGGGCCTGACTTTGGGCACTTTCATCGCTTTCGGGGTTCGGGGTTTCGAGATGTAGAACAACATAAAACCCTCACCCCTTGAACTCTCGAATGTTGAATCGCTGACGCGACTGGATCTCGTGCCACACGTATTTGGACGGACGACTGATATCTTTCCTATATGTATATAGACACTACCTATCGTGCAACTCCGCTAACCGCGATTTCCCGCCGACCGTCGATATGATTTTATAGATGAATCTGGGCCATTGGCAACACAATTTCACCTGCTTGCTTGATTGGAAGCCTTAGAACGACATTTTTCCATGCTGCACTTGAGCACTTCTCATGCAACTTGCAGACCCGAATACTCTTATGCCTAGGACAAGAAATGTCGCTAACACAAAGAGTAACTTGAAAGAACAGGTCTCCCTAAAGGAGACTTAGTCAAACAAACATATATGTCTTCCCTCCTACAACTTGTGCAAGATATGAACAATCTAATGGTAACCTATGAACGAAGGGGGAATACTCCCTCACTTACTCTTGGGGCATCTTCTTCTTCCACAACACCTTTTAGGAATACAAATGAAAATAGTTTTCAGCCCAAGGCCATTATGTCTCGCATTTGGTGTAACTTATGTGAAGAAAATCATGAAGAAAGTACTTGTGAGGTTAAGAAGAGTGCCATAGATAACATCTTTGGCAAGAAGCCTGAAACCACTATCGATGTTCTATATTGGGAAGAACCGAAAGATGTTATGATAATAAATACTAGGAACAAATATTATTCTCCTAAAGGGAAATACGATCCTCCTCATACTTATTCCACCCTAGCATCATCTTCACAAGGTACTAATGTAAAAACTGTCAAAATTACTGAAAGTCAAGGATTTCCTTCCCATCTTCCCTCTTCTAAGTATAAAATCCTTAACCAATTGACTAATATCAAGGCCGATGCTACTCTTTTGTACATGGTTGTCGTCCCTGAACAACAAAAGCATCTCAAGAATTTTATGGAAGGAAAGGATTCCACCATAGCCAATCTTTGTGAAGAGATGAAATAAGAGGATTCCACTGTAAATAAGTTAGGTGTAAATAATTTTAGACACCTTGTAAAAAACCCTCCATTTTTCATTTATGTAAAAATTATGGATAAGATAGTCCATTGTTTCCTAATTGATGGCGGTTCGGGTCCAAGCGTCATGTCAAAAATCATCATGGAATATCTAGGCTTGTCATACTAATGAAAATTTGAGAAGCATTCTCTCCTATAACAGTCTGCAACAGTCAACTATAGGTGAAATCAAAGACATAAATTTATTTCTATGTGCACATCCCGAAATAAGGACAACTTTCAACATCCAAGTAATCAACATGCCAGTAAGAAATTTTTCGATTATCTTAGGAAGAGACTGAAAATACCTAACAAGTGGATATCTTTCTCTTGATGGAACACACTTATCTGTTCCCCAGAATGGAAAGAATATTATAATCCTAAGAGAAGGAATAATTTCACCATACATAGAGAGAATTTCTCAACTGAATGTAAACTATCTTGAAGAAGACTTAGGGGTGTACTTCATCTTTGTTGATGAGGGTGACACTACCCTGGAACAAATTGATTTAGAATATGGTATATGGCACATGCATTTCGATGGCTCATGCTCAAACAAACGTAATGGAGTTGGCATTATCTTGTACTCACCTATAGGTAAAATCCACAACTTTTCTTATAGGTTATAGTTTTCTTGCACGAACAATGTCACTGAGTTTGAAGCCTTACTCCTAGGCATCGAGAATGATTATAACCTTGGTTGTGGGCACCTTACAATTTTTGGTGATTATGAACTTGTTGTGAACCTTGTGCGTAAAATCTATTCTCCTAGAAATAAGTTGATGAAACACTATACCCAAGTTGTTTGGATGTTTATCTCGAACCTATTATCATTTAACATCACTCATGTTAAGAGAGAAAATAATTCAATGGCTGATAGATTAGTTGTATTTGCGGAATCTCCTACTCGACAACCTCTACCTCAAAGGAATGATTGTACTTTTCAATCTTTATATCGTCCTCACATTACAAATAATGTAGAATCATGGTAGGTTTTCCCTAATGATGAAGGCATATGTGATTTCATACAAAATTAACTGTTTAAGCCTAAGGAAATCATATCTATGGAAGATAACAAATTTCCAAAAGGCTTGACTCCTCTTGAGAGTTCATTTCCATTGAGTAATGTAGGAAACAAAGAAACATGTAAGGAAGAGGAGTGGAAAAGGAAAGTGGGTGATACCATTTCCTTGAACCTTTGGATCTATGAATCTCCAAACATGGTTAAACTAGGTGCCCAATGTTCCAACAAAGAAAAGGATAAATTCACAGAACTACTACATGAATTTCAAGATGCTTTTGCATGGTCATACGGGGATCTTCATGGTTTTGATCATGATCTCATATAAAATGCCATTCCTATCAAGGAAGGGATAAAACTAGTTAAGGAAAAAACAAAGACACATTAACCCCGCACTTGAAGCTACTATTAGAAAGGAGTTGGAAAAACTTTTGAAAGCTGGTATAATCTTTCTAGTTAGGCATTCTGAGTGGGTTTCAAATTTGGTTCATGTTAGGAAAATAACTGGTCATATTCGATTATTTTCCTCTCCCTAATATGGAAATGATTTTGCAACATGTCACAGGGTCACAAATGATGTCCTTACTTGATGGTTTCTTTGGATATAATCAAATCAAGGTAAAAAGGATTGATAGATACAAAACCACCTTTACTACACGCTGGGGCACATTTGCTTATGAAATCATGTCTTTTGGCTTATATTCTAATGCAGGTGACACTTTCCACAGAGCTATGCAAATAGATTTTGAAGATCTGGTTGGTAAAATTATCGAAGTATATCTTGATGATTTGACTGTCTATTCAAAGAATCGATTGGATCACTTTGGTCATCTTATAAAAGTTCTCATGCGATGTAGAAAATTCAACTTTCTTTAAATCCTTCTAAATCTATTTTTTGCGTCACCAAGGGAAAGCTCCTTGGACATATCATTTTTTATTCAGGAATAAGCACAAATATCGAAAGTATTGTTGCTATCCTAAACCTTCTTACCCCCACTTCCAAAAAGGAGATTCAAGCCTTTATGGGCATTATCAACTTTGTTTGTAGGTTTGTTCCTTATTTTTCTTTAATGGTTAAACCAATTCATAATATTCTAAAGCAATATTTCTCCTTTTCTTGGAAAAATGATGTCGAAAATGATTTCGTAAGGATTAAGAAGGCAATCAGTTCTACACTGGTTATGGCGAAACCGAACTTTGAGAAATATTTTATTATATATACTAATGCCACTGAGGAAGCATTTTTTTTTATGCTCTTGCAATGTGATGATCATAATAATGAAAAAGTTTATCAGATGAAAAATTCAAGTAATATTATATTGAGAAACATTCATTTTCTCTTGTTAAATATGTAGAGAAATTTCACCACTTTATCCTAGGAAAACACACATAGGTAAAAGTCCCTTTGCTTACTATCAATTTTCTGCTTTCACAAACTTATCTTTCAGGGAAGCTTGCACTTTGGCTTTCCAAAATCCAAGTGCATGATTTAACCATCATGACTTAGAAAACAATTAAGGGACGAGACTTATCCCTTCACTTAGCTTAACATGTTGAAGCAAGTGAAGAAATTGATGATCATGATAATCCTCTTTCAAAAAGTTTTATATTGAGAGTCAAAACCTCTCTATAGATGAACATCCCTGGTATAAAAATCTAGTGTATTACTCACAATATCATAAATTCCTAGATGACTTAGATCCTCATCAGAGGAGAATAATCCATCTCGAATCTTCTAGGTATATTATTTTAGGAGACATTTTGTTCAAAAGGTTTCTTGATGGTATATTACTTTGATGTGTGAATAATGAGGAATCACATAAATTGTTACAATAAACTCATGGATCTTTAGATTCTATTATTCACGTTGGTGGCCACTTTTCTACTAAATATATTGCTTTTAAAATAATCAGAAATGGTTATTATTGGCCTTCATTTTTTAGAGATTCTTATAAATTCGCAAGATCTTGTGACAAATGCCAAAAATTCACTAGGAAATAGTGTCTTTCTGCTATGCCTTTGCAACATGTTCTCCTTGATTTTCCTTTTTCTAAATGGGGCCTAGACTTTATTGGTCCTATTAATCCTCCGTCTTCCACAGGGAATATTAATATTTTAACAACCACTGATATTTCACTAAGTGGACTTAAGTTGTCCCTCTTAGACACTCACAAGATGAATAGGTAATTTCTTTCCTGGACACTAATATCTTCTCCATATTTGGAATTTGTTTATATATTATTACAGACAATGGTCCTACTTTCATTTCCACAAAATTGACTAAATTTCTAGCTAAATTAGGAGTCAAACATTTCACTTGATCAGCTTATTACCCCCAAGGAAATGGGCAAGCCGAGTCTACTAACAAAAATCTGGTTAGGATCATAAATAGGCTCATCGAAGATAAGCCTTGTCAATGGCACACCATCCTCACTTACGCCCTTTGGGAATATCACACTACCACCAAGGTAAGCACAGGTTGCACCCCCTTTTAGCTCATTTATGGTCAAGAAGCCATTCTACCTACTGATCTGGAAATCTCCTCTCTACGGCTGATGCTACAAATTGAAGAATTAAATTCTTCCAATTTTCCTCAAAGGATAAATGCATTATTAGCCTTAGAAGAACAAATAATGTTTTCCTTGGAAAACATAAAGAGAAGACAACAAACTATAAAGAAATATTTTAACAAGCACGCAAAAGATGTCAAATTTAAGGTAAATGAGAAAGTTTTACTTTGGGACTCAACCCATGCTGACAGAGGAAGATATTTGAATTTTCAAAAATATGGCTAGCTCCTTTTAAAATTTATTTTGTCCTAGGTGCAAACTCTTATATTTTAAAGGATTTGGAACAATGATTTTTTTCCTATAGTACCAATGGTTCCCACTTGAAACATTATGTGGAACCAGCTTGATTGATAAATGCCATGTGGAAATCACCGTTGTATATAGATTTATGTTTCGTTGTTTTATTTTGCTTTGTTCAATTGATTGTTCAATTTCCACTGTTTCATTTTCTATTGTTTTATGTTTATCAAAAATAAATTTTGGATCAGTTTTGCCACAACAATGCCATTCTGTAAGTATTGTCGATCAATAATAATAAATTTTACACAGTTGTCACGTTGTCCTCCTTTTAGAAATGTTGAAAATGATTTTTTCTTTCAATACTGTAGTTAGATAGATGATTTGGTTTTCTTCCTCATTTTCTTCCATCCCTTTCTTCCCTCCATCCTGAGATTCAAAAGAGCATAGCATAAAATTTATCCTTAACACGAAGAAATGCTTTTTACTGTGACTGGTCTAATGTTATGCATATAGTACCAAACCCCCTCATACGTACCATTTTTCATGAGTTATTCCCAAAATCTCGTCTCATCATTTCCCTTAACCATATTTTTCCCCATGTTGCATAATTATTCTGGTCAATAATTCTTTGATCTGTGTTCACTGATCTACGGAACCAGACATTTTGAGTTCTTAATCTGTTCGAAATATATTTCCCTGTGGACTCGCCAGTTTGTTTACACCCAAAAGCACAACATAGGGTACCCTCTTGCAAATGGTTGTAAACGCCTTATTATTTAACTATATTTAATAATATACTAATAGGTAGGATCCCTTGTGTGACTTGTGTGGCTATGATGAAGAGACAACACTTATGCTTGATGTGCTTATGAGTTGGCTGAGATGAGCTCTAAAATTTATTTACGTTTAGAGTCTATGAAGAAATAATTAATCAAATGATGTTATGGGCTATATGATTTAAAAGGGAATGGTGTTGTTTTTATATAACACTCACAATTATTATTATGTTACATGTATTTTGGGAAGGACCCCAACTCCATGTTTAAGTTATATGTGTGATATGATGATTTTATGCCACAAGGATTACGCGCATTGTTTGAATTGGAAGTAAAGGTTGAAACATGGTATCCCTAGCATGTATTCGATATATGTCACATTGGAATTTTTAAAAAGGGGTTGGTGCATATGTTGAATTGGAGACTTAGGGAAATGGTGGTGTATTTGACTTGCATTAAATTGATTTGGAGTTAGTGGTTGATGTGTTGTATGATATCTTTCTCATATTGTCCATGGATGAATTTAGATACGACATGTAGTAAATGCACATCTCTTTAACCCTCCTCGAGCCCGCCACCCTACTCATTTTGCATTTTCTCTTGTTGATTGCTACTGCTCCGTTTTGTTCAGTCGTGGAAGAGGTATACAAGCTTGGTTGTTTCTCCTTAGAAAGTTTTACATAGGCATGGGTTTCTTGTTGCTCAATCCATGAATATTTCACTCTACTCTTTAATTAAGTAAACAGTTGGCTCTTGAGTTTGCTCGATGTCTGTGTATTTCCAAAGTTTATAATATATGTAGTTTTTGACTGTGTATGGATTGGTGGTTAAGTGTTGGTCTCTGTGGCATTGTATTTGAATCATGCGCATTGAAAAGTTGTGTGGATGTTCTTACTTTATATGTTATTTGTGCTTTACTTGTGGGAAAGAATACAGTTGGGGACTCTCGTGCCTGCCTTGCCTCTAGTTTCTTGTTTTGGGTTTCTTCCCTAAGTGTATCATTGCTCCTTACCTATGGGTTATATGAACACTTTTCCTATCATTTAAGTTATTATTCTTCGTTCCCATTGTGCCTACGTCCTTGTAACAACTCTATGAATATAAATGTGAATTTTTGTAGAATTATTAAGCTTCTCATGCTCCTTTTGGATAAACCCTCAATTTGGTCAGCTCGTCCCCCTCGCCACATTACTCTTCACTGTTATGTATTGAACCCTATGTATTGGAAATTATTGTGGAGGTGGCCAACCCAAAATTTGATAAAGGCATTATTCGTGCTCATTTTTGGTCATGGGTTTAGTCGATTATTTGTTGTGCAAAAATGGAAAGAATGTTAAGCCCACTCATGCGTCTGGTAATACAGTTTGTCCTTTGGAAATATTGGGGCGATGACAACATTTCAAAATCAGTGTTTAAGGGATATGACCTACTCTGTGTTTGATTTTGTATGAAAGGAATACCTCTATGGATGAATTATCTATGCGTTGAATGAGTTTTGTGAACCAGAATGAAAGAGATTTTAGGAGTGTTGTTATTTGGAGTTTCAATTTTGAATTATGTTATACAAAGGGATACTTTGGGGGCCACTTTGTGGAACCCTATGGATATTTAAAATGTATTGGTGATTATATCATGGACACAATTTGTCCTTTCCTACACTGTTTATTGTGTTGGATGTGATTATTATGATGTTGTTCACTCCTCGACTCTTTTATACACAAGAAGTATTATTATTTTTAAATAATTCTTAGGAAATAAAATATAAACTGGTTTATTTGCAAAGAAGTTTCTAAGGCAAATGAGTATCCTTGAAAAGAAACACCAGTTTTGGGTTTTTTTTTGGAAACAGGGCGTTGTTCAGTTTTGAAGCAATAAGGGGTTTTGAATTTTAATTGACATTGAAGGTTGCATTGTTTGACATAATAGAACAATATCCATGGGAGTCCTTCCATTATACCATTTTACATCAAATACACTCCCCTCATTATCCCAATTGCATTTTTCACTCCCTGGTATGTTGTTACTCATTTTTAAGGAAACATTTGTATGAAAATGAAAGAAATGGAATGGAAGTAATTGTAGATTGGTATTCTGAAATATGTTTAGATACACAGTTGATTGTTTTTATTTATTTATTGAACAATACTCGTAAATATTTCCCCATCCATGATATCACTTTATGTTAAATACAAGCCCTCCATATTCCCAATGACCCTTTCAATTCCATGTTCGTGTGGAAATTAGTAAATGACATTTTTATGGATGGATTGCATGTGTCATGTAGTGAATAATAGAGCCAAATATTGATTTATTTAAGTAGAGTTTCATGTATGGGTTATTAAAAACTTTTCATGATTGGTTAAATATTGCTACAAGATGTGTTTTTTTAATCTGGGTAGTAATGGTTGAAATAATAGAGGCAGAGGTAATTGGCAGTGAGGCTATAGAAGGCCTCAATTTTCTATTAACTTTGATGTTGATCCACAAGATTTAAACCAACTATTTCAAGATGGGGTTTTCAAATTGGTTGGCCATGGTATATTGCATCCTCTACCTGACAGACCCCCATTTCAACCTCCTCATAATTTTTCCTGCATTTCTGCTCCTCCATATGTTTTAATGCATCCTGAAGTCCCCGCTAATGACGGTTGGCAAGAAATTGTCCACCAGTCTATTGCTCACCATTGTGGTTGGCCCACTATGTCATTACCTTTACCACGACCAGTTAATCTCAATGCTCAAATTTCTCATGTTGTTTCGCCAGTACAATCCTCACATGCCAACAAAAGATTAAAAACTTATATCTCACAACCTGTGCAAAAAAAAGGAAAAGTAGTGGCCTCTCCCTCGAGTCCATCCACAAAGTCTACTAAATTTGTGTCTTCATGTCTCCACCTAAAAGATGATTGCTCCCATGTGATCAACGAAATACAACCCCAAGGGTCTAACCAACCAAGGGCTACCCCAGAAAAGTCAAGAGGAGACTGCAGTGATAAGAGGAAATATGCCTCACACAACAATAAATATGGATTTTAAATGTTTTGTTTTATGATATTCAATGGTGAAGACAATGTTTAATGATTTTCAGTATATTTTGGACAGGAAGCTTTATTTTGGATATTTTTTGTGGATAAGATGGATATATTGTTTTATTGGGATATGTCCTTAAATTTTGTTGATATTTAAATATTCTATTTAAATGATATCCATGGGAGCTACAAGGGTGTCATATGATCCAAATGATAAAAATTTTATTTTGTATTTGGTGATTGGCAAAGAGAATGATGGGAGTCACAAGGGATCCCACCTATTTAATCATTATTAACTAGACCCTTATTTATAAATTATTATTAATTATTTCTCCCTAAACTAATTAGTTAAGTTGATTTGACTTAACTGAAGAAAGTAGTTGAGCTACCTCAACTTATTGATAAATAATAAATGTTCAATGAGAGGAAGAGACAACGGGATAAAAGAAGGAGAACCAAAATACTAAGGTTTTCTCTCTAGTTAATGAGATAGCTTTAGTTTTCATTAATTTATGAGTTTCCTTGAAAGCCTAATCATCTTGTTGACAGCAGGGTCTTATTCAAGGAAGCAAGATTCAAAACTGAATTATATATTTTAGCAACTTGTTTTAAAGGTGTTTGATTCATCCTTGATAGTCTGTGTATTCTTGTCTTTTTTTTAATTAATTTTCATGGCTGATAAAGAATGTCTTGCATAGTCAAATGGAAACATTTTGTGGCAAGTTGATCCAGATCATTAGTTTCAATTTTACTTTATTATCGGACTCTTTTTGTATGGTGCCCATCGGAGACCTCTAAATATGACTTTGGTCCATACGCTCGCAAGTGTTTGTAAAGAGAAATACACTTTTTGTATCTTAGAATGAAATAAAATGAGATTATTGTTTTGCATGACAAAGAGCCTATTATTCATATATAATAAAATATGTTTTATTTTATTCCATTGTGTTGTCCAATGTTGTTGTGAAATGTTACATCACTGATTAAATATTATAATGAAGAGATG
The DNA here is from genome assembly GCA_010110895.2 of Picea sitchensis. NCBI lineage: Eukaryota > Viridiplantae > Streptophyta > Pinopsida > Pinales > Pinaceae > Picea > Picea sitchensis. The sequence goes on along the minus strand of SNQJ01S0014515.1, from coordinate 15,618 downwards.
TGAAATATGATTGTAGGAGCCAGATTTAATTTAACATCTAGTAATTCTACAACAAGACGGAAATTTCTACTAGGTTTATGAAAGTTCAATAATTCCAAAATATTTTAACACTTACGCATGTAAATTTATCAATGAATAATAAATTTAATAACTGATTAAAACAATTGCAAAATTTGAAATACCTGAACCTGATGCTTATAACCTTCATTTGTCCGTCGCTTGCCTCCTTGACCACCTCTGCAAAACACTGCCCAAAACCGTTCCTCCCTGCCAGCTAGGTAGCTCCCTAGCTCCAGGATATCAACGGATATCCTGGCCCTCATGCCCAAAACCCCCAGCAACTCTGATGCACTGTATCAATCCTACTCCCAAAATTTCACTCTCCCTACCAGCTAGGTAGCTCCCTAGCTCCAGGATATCAACGGATATCCTGGCCCCCGTGCCAAAAACCCCCAACAACTCCGGTGCACTGTATCAATCCTACTCCCAAAATTTCACTCTCCCTGCCAATCCAGAGCTCTCAAAAATTCATCCCCCAACTTCCCGTAGAATACCTCTCGTCCAACTCCTTCCCTTCCTTATCCCTCCTTCACCACTTCTGCCCAACTCCTCCCTCCTTTCCTTATCCCTTCTTCACCGACTCCCCCTCATTTTCCCCCTACCTAACTCATTTATTACCTCCTTTTCCTCCAAGTTAATGCCCCTTATCCCTTTTATTTAATATCTTATCCCTTTAGTTAATATGTTATCCCATATCAGGTATGTAAATTAATTTAGTAATATAATTTATTATCCCATTTTTATTTATTTACCTTATTAATTAATGAATTAATTAATAATTTCAATTAATCATAAAAATCATGAATAACCAATTAATAATAATTAATTAGTAAATGTTATTTTAAGAAATAATTAAGGTTTAGTTATTATTTTAGGACAATTATATTATTAAATTAATTATACTCACTATCATATACACCTATTTGTTGTGGTCAGCATATACACCCACCCTTCGTGACAAAGGACAAGAAACATGGTTCACATTCATAACAAGTAACCTACATTATTAGGCAAGTAAGTCAAGAAACTCATACATACTAGTGATATGTACAAGAATTTGATATGTAGCTAGTACATACAATTCTCGCATGTACTAATAATCAAACCGGCATCCTTCGCACTTATGTATGCATCCAAATGCTAGCTAGTCTTTTATAAAAGACAACAAACCAATCAATTGTTTGAACTGTATAATTGCTTTTATCCGTTCAACAATTTTATTTAAAACACTTTGGTTTAGTTAATGTAATACATAACATCTATTTTTTTTTTTTTTTGAAGGAAAAATATTAACTTCCACCACAAGACAAATCTCCATACTTTCAACTATTACTACTCATCCTTCCCTCCCTAACCTACTCTATCTCCATCTCCTATATATGTCCTCTCAAGCACTATCTTGGAGCCAACTATATTGACCTAACTCCAAATAGAACCCGTAAGTGGAAGTGCTGCTATCTCGACCAAACTTCCCTATAGCAAGCATCCTGGACAAATTTCATCAACACACGCCTTAGGGAGCGGAACCACCCTCCCATGACTCTAGGTTGCAGAGGATATACGTTGGGAAATGCCTCCACCCTCCTAATCATAACTATTAGGGTCCACACCCTGCTACTGAGGATACATGTGGGAAATTCCTCCACCCTCCTAACAACTAGGGTCCACACCCTACAATGGAATATACAGCAACTGTATGGAGGTTTGCCATCAAGCTTATCTTGCTTTTTGGGCGTTGTCACACCAAATCATCATGCACTCCATCCACATATCATAGCAATGTATCCAAAACCAATATGAATTTCACATACAATATTCATACCATAATGTTTTTTCAAGTTAGTGGTCCCTGGAGATCCACTTTCATCATCATCCCTTTGGCTATTTCATATCTATAACCCGCAGATTAGTCCAGAACACAAACTCATACATTTCTATGCATTATCATCATGTAATTGCATACCATCATCATTTCAATTTGCTATCCCTATACCCCAGAATCACCAAAGTTTTCCAATTAGAAATAGATCTCATAATATCCCATATAATCCAATTTCACACCCATTCACAAGATTATCATTTACCCAAAATAGGATTGCATCATATCCAACATCATTCTAATAGTATTTTAAATATTCATAAAATTCTTTCATTCTCACAATGTGTCGATCATATACATCATCATCAATGACATATAAACATTCAAGAAATTTATGCACGTAGTAGATCGTGATCATACATCATCATCATATAACATTTAAACATCAGAAAATTTGTATGCACGTAGTAGACGTGATCATATACATCATCATCAAATAACATTTAAATATCTCGTAAAAGTTTATAATTTTTAAAGTTTAAGTGTATCACTTAATAGTTTCCACCGTGGACTTAGTAAATAAAGTATATAGCCCTCAGTTAACTCGACTCATCTAAGTCAAAGGTGGTGTTATATACATCCCACCTTCTTCGAAACATGTGATCAGGTGGTCAAAATAGTGAGGGATAGTCTTAATGAGTGTCTCGACATCTTCCCAAGTAGTCGACCATGGACTATACTGTCCCACTGGACCTTAAGTAATTTGGTCTACTAGACAAATTTCAGGCTATTCTAATTTCTACGGTCCACATGTATAACTAGTTTCCACCGTGGAGGGTTCCTAATGTCCGAGCACTGCAATTCCTTCCAATTTATTTTATGTGATTCATCAAGAACATAATGACGTGAAAACAAATACATATGAAATACATTATGAGTTTTATGCAAGGGGTGGCAAGACGAGACGACAGGCAACGGGTCCAATTTCTTGGATCCCGAATGGTCATATAAACCGAGGTGACAACTTTGTCCCTCTTCCGAACCATATGGTACTCTTAATAGGCCCGAGCACGAATGAAAACTATTCCACTTCATAACTTCTGGCCGGTCCTTCCATATTTTCTCCTCGGCCATCCCAGGCTTCCCTTAGTCTCGGGCTTAATCCTAATCTCAATTGCTCCTCCATCTCCTTGAATCAATTCCGCCCAACTGCTAATTCTGGCTCTCTAGTCTATCCCAACTTAACATGCTCTCCTCGCATGGCCTCCAGCATAAAGCTCAGGGTGGCATTCCATGGAACTATGATAATTGTTATTGTAGGCAAACTCTACTAAAGGTAGGTACTTCCACTAGGGTTTGATTATCCATTACATACATCCTAAGCATGTCTCTCATGACTTGATTTACTACTTCTCATTCCTACCCATTTGTTTCAATATGGGTAAGTTGTGCTTAAGTTCAACTGAGTCCCCAACGCTTAACTCAGAAACTTGTCCAAAACCTAGAAGTGAACTGGAGTCCCTATCTGAAATAAACTTCTTAGGTATCCCGTGCAAAAAAATAACCTCATGAGAAGAGACATCGCGGCTACATCGACATCATAAGTGTCTCTAACCTAAATAAAATGATCACTCTTTGGTTAACTTATCCACTATCACAAGAATGGCATTGTGTCTATGGGATGTGAGCGAAACCCACAACAAAATCCATAGAGATGACTCACTTGGATATAGGAACATCAAGGGTTGTAGGAGGCCCACCGGGTGATGGTCGATTTCACTTCAAGACTCCAAATATTTGAAACGAATGGACTACATCAAGGCTTCATGCCCAAGCACCCAAAAGAAGAGCTCTTACATCCGCTGTGACATCTTTACACTTGGATGCACACAATAAAGTGCTCTATGGGCTTCCCTTCAAAGATGATGCTTCCAATATCCCCATTCTCCGGGATGTACATCCTTCCTCGAGCATATCTTAACAATCCCATCCGCTTCCAGACCATATCCTTCATACTTTGGGTCTAAGAATCATTCCGGAGTTTAGAAGTAACCTTTAAATACCAACCACCTGTGAGCTGTGTCAATATTACGTTCCCTCAGGTGGACCTTTAAGGTTACCAAGGAGAAGATATAATGGTCTCCCACCGATGGCATCTGCGACCACATTTTTCCTTTTCCTTGATAAAATGAAATACCCAAAATCAGACTCCACTCATAAACTCACTCCACTGCCTTTTGCTCTGCATTCATATCTCTTTGAGTGAAGAGAGTTTTAAACTTTGATGATCCATTTTGAGCTCGCCGGGTTTCACTCATATCAAGATAGTGTCTCCAAAGTTTTAGAGCTAGTATTACAAATGCCAACTCTAAATCATGAGTCACGATAACTTTCTCGCTTCTTTTCAACTTCCTTGACGCATAAGCTATCACCTCTCCATCCTGCATTAGCACGAACCCAAACCCTTGCTTTCTTCGAGGCATCCGTAAGTGCACCGTGAAGTCCTTTCCATCCCACACTGTAGAATTCAAGTACACTTGCAGGTAACCTTCTAAGCCTAAATGAATGCACCTAATACACCTCCGGCCCATTCATACCTAACCCCTTGCATTGCAAAGTGGTGATGGGTTTCCGCTTATTTTGAGAATCCTTCCACAAATCTCCGAGCATTAACCCGCCAGCTAGTCCCATGAAGCTTCTCACCATGGGTATTTTTCTAAGACCTACCACTCCATAATGGCCTTTACCTTTCTAGGTCCACATAGACTTTGGCCGGAAATGATATGACCTAAATAGTGGATCTCTTTCTCGAAGAAGGAACACTTCAACAGCCTCCTACAATTTGTTCTCTCTCTATGTGACAACACTATTCGCAAGTGTTCCTCAGGTTCTTTCATTTTGGAATAGATGAGGATGTCTAAAAGGACTTGGTACAAAACGGGTCTAAGTACTCTCCTATCACTGCCTATGAGGCTCATGAATATCACGGGCGATTGGTCAATCCGAAGGTACTACTACAAACTCAGAATGTCCAAACCGAGTTCTAAGGCCATTTTGGGATATCACCTTCCTTGATCCTTAATTGGTGATACCCTAATTGTAGATCATTTTTTTTAGAACAGTGTTTCTCTTTTCATCTGAACAAATAGGTCATCTATTCAAGTTATCGGGTACCTATTCTTCATTGTAGCACGGGTTCAAGTCCCTATAGTCTATACAATGTAGAAGGATCCATGCTTCTTCTTTTACAAAATTACCATGGTGGTTTCACCGGGCCTTATTAGCCCTAAGTCCAAAGAACTCTTTCAACTTATCATCACAAAGTTCTGCACTGTCATCCGACACGCGAGTCTTGATTGGTTCTCAATTGTGTTTTAGCTCAATGGTAACCAATCTCTCTCTCTCTCAAGGTAACCCCGTAACCTTCCTGCTCCTAAAACATCCCCGGAATTATGACAACACCGTACCGATCCAATGAGGGTCCTCCTTCCTTTCATTCCACTTCTTCCACTACATAAAGTCGCCACCCCTGTCTCAAGCATCGCTCAACCTTCATATTTGATATAAAGCTTAACTTTTCTCTCACAGACACCCCTGATCTCTATTGGTCTTCCTTCATCATCGGCTAATAAAGCACTTCTTTATGTAAGCACCTACCAAAGCTCAATGAGCCGTTAACCAATCCATTCCAATGATTAGGCCTAGCGCCCAAGAGCATTGATGTATACCTTTAACCTCGTAGTACACACTCCCGTGTCTACTATACAATTATCGTATTACCTAGGTCCTACTTCACTTGTTTTTCCCTCTGCCATCTCGACTATGAAGTCATCGTGCTTGTGGGCTGCCAACCCACTCTTTTCAAAATGCGATGGTGAAATGAAACCATCTGGCGCACTAAAAATCCAAAACAAAATCTTAACATTGATATGATTTATTGTACTGGCGACTCCCACCACCGTGGATGTTTGGCCCGGCTAAGTAGTAAATCAAGCTCCGTAAATATGGTGGTTGATATTTTCTCTCCCCATCGGGTGTCTTTCCTTCTATGCACGAACCCCCATTGTAACTTCCGGCAGCCATTGCATTGGGGTCCCTCAAAATCTCTCAACAGTAAATAGATTGAACCTTGCATTGTTATGTGTCCGCTTCTAAATGAGTTCTTCCTGAACCCCCGGGCCCCTACTCGGGTTGCTCCTCGAATGTGGTCCCGTCTCCTCGCACCGCTATTATGAACGAGATGTTTCACCTGGGCCGCCATTGAAATCCCCTCGCAGCCATCGGGCCCTTGCACGTACTATACCATATGGCGGTGGCCTGGAGCCCCCCCCTCCCCTAGGAAATGTCCCATGGGCCTTTCCTAACACCAACTACATGTGAAATGCCTGGCCTTGTACCTTCCTGGGCCAAGTTCATATGTTTTCCGTGATAACTGCATTTTCCACCGTCATATCAAGACTAAGCTCCACATCTCGCATCTATAGCTCTTATCCTAGGGTTCAATCCATGTATTTAAGCACTCTTCCTTCTGCTGTTGGTCACATCCATATAATGCATACATATTTGACCAGCCTTCCATAAACATGACTTACACTTTCTAGTTTCGTTTCCTTGTACTAAGGCATGAAATGTCCCTACTCATACTCCTCAGAGTAATGCCGGTAGATTTTTCCTCCTGAACCTCTCCTCGTAAAGTTCCCAAGATATTGTGTCCGGGGTAAGGTGCGCTTGTCTTTCCGTGTTTCCCCCCACCCGCCTGGTCTCTTAACTAAAATGGTGATCTTTGCCTTTGAGTTGGATGCATAGTCCTTAAGGAAACCACTGGCCATGCCTTCTTCCAACCAAGCCTGCTGCTCACTCACACAAGGACTCGGCCAAACCCGCAAGTTTGATCTTTTCAGACTCTCAAGATGCTTCTGTGTGGAGGTCCTCCCTAATCCCTTAACGCCTGGATTACCCATTCCACTGGGGGTCCCACTTACCCTCAGCTTGGGTCAGCTTCCTTTAAAGTCTCAAGATGGCTTCCAATGAGTGCAGAGGAGAGCTAGTTCGAAAGGATGGTGGTGGTGTGGCGCCGACCTGCAGTTGGCATGCTTATGCACGACGCCCCCACCGCTGACTCTAGTCCCACCATCCAGATGCTTTGACCCGCATCAACCAAAGTTGGTCGGTGAGTTCTAGGATGTTTCAAATTGGTGCTACCTAAACCAGAAACAGGTTAGCTGAGTTTTTGCATTGTCCGTAAAACGCATTACTCCATTAGGGGATTGGCTAGGTTAGGTTAGGTTTTAATGATTCGCTTAGTTTCTCGCCTCACGGTAAAATAATCCATTGGTTCCTGGCCCTCAGAAGAAGTATCCCTATACCACTTGCCAATTCCTATACTTACTCTCCTAGTACATATGTCGCCTCCTTCCGTCTTTCATTGTCCTAGTCTAAGCCTTTTAACTTTCGTGATACAACTTGAGTTATACTGTAATTTTATATAATTTATTAATTTATAAAAGGCTGCATTTATCACAAAGGGGCACAATCAATGATCTTTAAATCTTACTTAACCTTAAAACCCTTATCTGATGGCTACGCATTGAAGATGCCGGTATATTCTTAGTCATCCTCCAAAATCACGTGGGTCAAGATGACAAGTTTATAACTTTCTTTCATTTATCACAACATTTGTTAACATATTTACTTTTTTAACATTTACCTAATCACATAAAAAAAGAATTTGTTGTAAGGTTATATAACTACCACATTTAAATGATTAAATAAAATTAGACCCGTGACATCTAAACAATTATCCCCAACTTCCAGCCACGTTTCGGCATTCACTGGTGTTATGTACCTTTCGGCGTTAAACAACTGCCAACCACTTTACGGCTGTGCTGTTTTATTAAAACTAAAATCTAGACTAAGCTTAATCCTAAGCTTCAATCGTCTTAATCAACGCACATACACCCTTTTTTTAAAGGCATATGGTATGGCGCGTTGGCAGGGCGGAGTTTGTTAAATCTTTCACGGTGGAAGGAGGTTTTGGGTTCAATTCCCACGAACTCCTTAAATTTTCTTTTGTTTTACTTATAAAAAAAAAATCAAAATACCCAATTAATTTAATTTATTTTAATGTAATTTAATTAATTAAATTTTTATTTAATTAATTTTAAACTTAATTTAATTTAATTAATTTAACTTAATTTAATTTAAAATTTAAATAAAACAAATTTATTTTTTAAACTCCCCCTTTTTTTAAATAATTTTATCAAAATAAGTAAAAAAAAAAAATTTAAAACATTTAATTTATCACAATTAAAATAATAATAAGAAAAAATAAACAACAAACAATAAGAAGAATAAAATAATAATAAAAGTTACTCGTGAATCTGGCCTCTGTAATCCTCGAACAGGCCCACGTGTCTCTCCTCTGTGTGCTCACACCTCCTTCCACTTCTTCACAAATTGTGTACTGGTACGGGTCAGTAATGCAAATGGCTTGCACACTCGGAGGATTGTCCTCTCCCCTTCTCCAAGAATCTAATGACGAAATTAGCAGTTCATGTTCAACAATTCCATTCATGTCCTTATGAGCCTAGTTGGAAAGAAGAAGCTCGTGCCCTCAGTCCAGTATTTGTTCGAAGGCCGGAGCTGGGAAGAGTTGAAACGAAGCAGTTCCACCAGGGGCCTGAATCCAATCGCTAGTAAGATAAGAGTGATCATAATACTCCTAGATGGAGAAGTGGGCGTCAGTATCGCCACCACAGTTGCATTCAGAGACCGAGGAGGAAGAATGGAAGTTGTGGGGAGGTGAGAGAGGCGTCCTCATGTGCAGCAAGCAGCTATGGGGGCACGGGCTTGAACGAACGGTGAAAGACCGTGGATTCCAGTCATCTCCTTATGAGTATGGACTGTCCAAGCCTCCTCGTGTTGTGAAGAATAATGCTGGGACAGCCGCCCAGAAAAACACCGCGGCTAAGGCTCCCAAAGAATACAATAACTATGACTGGGTGAAGTCTGTAATAACACAATCGAAGGTAGAGCCCGAGGTTGTCAAGACTGCAGAAGTGAAGACCTTGCCCACTGTTGAAACTAGAATCCCAACTAAGAGAGCGAGTCACTTGGAGAGCTCTGTGTTGGCCAAGAGGCCTCGCAGTTTTGAGTTGTCCCTAAGCACAAGGTGAATTTTGAAGCAAAGACAGAATACGATATGATCCAGAATTACACCACACGTAAGAAGTATTTTCAAATTAAAAATAGAAGGTATGTTTAGCATTTTTCCTTTGATATTAACTTCAAATCATTGTTTTGATATTGAAATAAAGGATAGGAGATACATTTGTCTAATTCATTATTCGCCAAGTAAAATAGATCCAACCTAGGGATGAAGAAATAAAAATGCACTAAAGAAGATGAGGAAATATGACCAAGGACTCTGTTTCTCGTTTTATTCCCTAGCTTGAGTTAAACTTTCGTTGTCAAAGATGTCAATTAAATAAGCAGCACTGCAGAGCAAGGAGAAAACAATATCAGAGGAGAAATTTCAATATCTTTTTGGTTGCTTATTCTTTAAGGTTACTTGCATTCCCATGTAAAATTTAACTGATTCATCTTAAAGAGAAAGAAAAGAGAGATTATTGAAAATTGCGCAATCTAATTCTTTGGATATTTATTTTTATGTAGGAGCTAGCTATTAGTATTTAGAACTTTTATCAGCTTGGAGCTTCCATTTATTTGACTGTTTTTGTGGAAACATAACCCCTTTTTTCTCCATAGACTATTTTTCGCTTTGCTGTGAAATCGCTTGTTCTAATCGTACTTTGGCAGAGTGTGTATTTAAATAGTTAAATGCTCCTCTCCGTGACCTTATTGACATTGGAAAATTCCATCATATGGATCCCAATATTAAGAACTTAGAATGTCATTATAAGTTGATATTTGACGGCAAACCATGTACACATTTGAAAGAACAACCATGTAACCAAAACTTAAAAAAAAATAGCAAATGACTAAATAGATGAACAAAAAAACATCATACATGAATTAAAATAGTTTCGAGAGCGATTATAGTTTAAACACACTAATGGAACCCTTTTCTGCGAGCAGGCCCCTCAGAAACTTTTCAAGTTGAAAATCGAGCTGCTAAGAATGAGGGCACGAGTAAATAATTATAGCCCCATTCACCTTGTAATGATTTCAATTTTGATCAAATCTTGCTTTGGCTGAAGAAGGACTATGTCCCTGGGGTAGGCATGAGATAAATTATCAAGCATTAAACAATCATATATTAACAAATTTCAATACATCTCCATACATAACGCCTAATCTCTTAGGTTATTTCTCAATTCAAATTAATTGTGGATGATAAATTATCCCATCTTTAGTGCTAATATTAGGGAGTGGAACGTTAACAAAATTAGTTAAATGCTATTTTGTAAAATTTAGGAAAGGGGCATTTTGAGGAAAATATAAATGGCATGATCAAGAGGTAAATAACCTGATCACCAGAATAAACCCTAGTTGCTTGTTTTAATCGTAAATTTGTGTTAAAATTGGGACAGATTTATTTTTATTTTATTTTTATTAAAATTTATGTGTTTTGTTTGCGGGTTGCTGGCTGGAATTTTTGCCTTTAAGGCCCAAATTTTTATTCACCCTAATACATTTATTTAGGATTTTACTATAACTAAACTCCCCTTTATTTAGGCCCTTGGTTCCAGATTTGAACCACTACTCGATAATTAAATGTAGGAGCCTCGAATTTAATTTAACATCTAGTAATTCTACAACAAGACAAAAATTTCTACTAGGTTTATGAAAGTTCAATAATTCCAAAATATTTTAACACTTACGATGTAAATTGATTTCATAATGTAAATTCTTCAATGAATAATAAATTTAATAACCGACAAAACAATTGTAATTTTGAAATACATGAACTCCATGCTTATAACCTTTGTTTGTTTGCCGCTTATTCTCCTTGACCTCAGAAAACACTGCCCAAAACCTATTTCCTCTTTGCCAACTAGGTAACTTCCTAGTTGTAGGATATCATATGGATATCCCCGCCCCCGTGCCCAAAACCCCCAACAACTTCAATGCAGGCATCAGATCAATCCTACTCCCAAAATTTCACTCTCCCCGCCAATCTAGAGCTTTCAAAATTCATTCCCAAACTTCCCGTAGAATGCCTCCCCATCAAACTCCTTCCCTTCATCCCTCCTTCAACACTTCATTTATAATTCCCTACATAACTCATTTATTACCTCCTTTATCCCTCCAATGCCCCTCTTTATCCCCCACACCCACCATATTTCGTACACTCCATACTTAGTTTATTATTAATTATTATAATAATTTAATAATATAATTTATTATCTTCTTTTTATTTATTTACCTATTAATTAATGAATTAATTAATAATTTCAATTAATCATATAAAAAAATCATGAATAACTAATTAATTAGTAAATGCTATTTTAAGAAATAATTAAGGTTTAGTTATTCTTTTAGGACAATTATATTATTAAATTAATTATAATTAATTATCATATACACCTATTTAAGGTGGTCATTACAATGATGATATAAAAAAATAATCCAAACACGATATCCAAATGCACTAATCAAAATTTAATTTATATGAATACTATTATAAGATATATGTCAATTTTTATGAACAATGGAATTAAAAAAATAACAATAATTATGCATTGTCACAGGTCGGTGTTTCTAAAAAAGAGAAAATGAAAACCAGTGCATTTAATGATAAACAACACTGGTGTGTTTCAAGATAAAATGCATCGGTGCCATAATTAAATTCACACCGGTGTTGATATAGAAGGAACCAACACCGATCTTAATATTATTTTAACCAATAATTATAACAATAAAAACCTTTATCATGTGTTTAATTAATAAACGACGTTGCTTCTATATCACATTCCTACTTTGGTGCATTCTTAATATGATGTACTCCAGATGTTTTTTTTAATGCATTGGTGATGGTATCATAGATTCTTCCGATGCCTTATTCTTATTAAGGCACCGATGCACTATTACTTATAAGAGCATCGGTTCCCCAATATTTTTGGACATCTCTCATACTTATTGTAATGTTAAGCATCGTGCTTTAAGTTATAAAACAATACCTGTCAGTATCATATATTCCACCGCAGATATTGTTTTTATTAAAGTATTAGTGCGTTACTTTGTATAAACGCATCGTTGCCCCAATATTTTAGGATTAGCCTAATGCTTTCAATGTAATGTAGGCATTAATTCTTTATGTTTGAGAATGCACCAGTTGAATATATGATACCATGCACCGAATAGAAAAAACATTCAAGAACCTCCTGGGCCTAATTTTTATTTATAATGAAGTTCCATTATAATTCCACAAAAACATCCGCTACCAAAACAGATGTTTTCACAAAGGTTTTTTTGACAATTTTTGCCACTTCCTGAAATATCATTCATAAACCTTCGCCATAACATCGAGGGTATTTCTCCCTTTGCAGTGAATGGAAACCAAAATCCATTACCTAAATAGATGAATAGGTGGTTTAGGTTCCACCAAGACCCAAGTTTTTAGATGCAAAGACAAGAACAACAAACCGAAAACAGCTTCTTCTAAGAAGTGAGAGTTAGTAGGTTCTATGAGAAATAGGAAAATAAGGAACTTGAGGGAAATCCATGAGTAGTTGGATGACATGGATCAACAAGCTCCCTTTGCCTTATTTTCCTATCGACCTACTTATTTTGAAGAGGCAATGAAATAGAAGAACATTACATGTCATGAATGAAGAGATTGAATCTATTGAAAGGAATGAGACATGGGATCTTGTTGATCTCCCAATAGATAAAACCAACATTGGTGCTATGGGCTTACAAGACAAAAATAAATGAGAAATGCAAGGTAGGGAAATATAAGGCAAGACTAGTTTCAAAGGAAGGTTTGCTCAACAACCTGGTATTGACTATGGTGAGGCTTTTTCTCTAGTAGAAAGGTTGGATACTGTTAGAGTTGTGATAGCCATTGCAACCCAAAACAAATGGATATTTTACCAGATGGATTTGAAGTCATCCTTTTGAATGGATATTTAGAAGAAGTGGTGTATGTAGATCAAATCCAATAGGATTTGAATTAAAGGCTAGAGTACAAAGTGTACAAGCCAAGAAATCTTTGTACGATTTGAAGCAAGCTCCAAGATCTTGCTACAGTCAAATGACTCTTATTTTATCAACAATGGGTTTAGTTGGAGCATTAATAATCTCACTTCTTATACCAAATCATATCAACAAGGTAAAATTTTATAGTTTGTCTTCTTTATAGCTGATGATATGATATATACTTGTAATATCATGTTAGATTATTTCAAAGATGCCATGAAAAGATAGTTTGAGATGAAATACTTTGGTCTCATGAAGTATTTTTTGGGAATTGAAGCTAAGCAATCTTCTCAAGTCATTTTCATATGTCAACAAAAGTATGCTACATATATCTTAAAGAGGTTCAGAATGGGCAAATGCAAACTATTAGAAACACCTATCATAACAAGAACAAAATTGAACAAGTGAGATAATGGACCAACAATTGATTCAACACTATATAAGAGGCTTGTAGGAAACCCCGTGTACCTTACATATAAGCAAATAGACCTGATGTTATGTATGGAATTAGTTTCATTTCCATATTTATGGATTCTCCCAAGGACTCTCACTGGAAATTTGGAAAAATAATTTTAAGGTATATTATGTACAATTGATTATGGATTGCAGGCCACAACTTCAACACAACATACCTACATGATACAAATATAGTGACTTTGTTGGTAGAATTGATGATAGGAAAAACACCTCGGGATATGCTTTTCATTTAGGAACAAATTTGATCTCATGGGATTATAAGAAGAATCCCATTGTCTCAATATCTTTAAGTGTATATAGAATATGTAACAACCATCATAGAACTTCATGCCATGCCATTGTTGGAGAATTTTTTTTTTTCGGCACACTAGTTTAGTGGGAGCAACACTAGTTCAATGGGAGTTAATTGGCTAGTTCTATTTTAGAATTTCTTTTAACACTAGTTCATTGGGAGTTCACCGACTAGTTCTATTTTAGACTTTAAGACTAGTTCATTGGGAGTTAACTCGACTAGTTCTATTTCTTAAACTTCTATTTTAAATTATCACTATTATGCATGCATTCCTAATTATAGGATGTCATTGCCTATAAGGATTGAAGATCACTCACTCATTGATAAGATAATAATATACATTGATTCTCATTCTTCATTGTGTGTATATATCTTCCTTTCTTGATAAGTTTTGTTTCTATATTAGCTAGATCTCCGTGTTTTCATGAAACATTGACATGGTATCGAAACTACGTTGCTTGGAGCAATCCAAACAAGCCAAATGAATACAGTGGGAGTTTCGTTAAGGTCCCAACCCGCATTACGGGTAGATTTCAATGGGACTGGATGCAATAGCACACATTAAGACCTTTCAATAAAAGAGAATTAGGCGGATGTAAGAAGACCCATTGTAAGCTTTCGCCTCTAGAAGGATCTTCCTCTAGATGCTTCTTTTAATATAAATAGGAGCCGAGGGAAGGAGAACCCTAGCTTGGATATTATTGTAACAGAGTCCTGCTCGACTGGAGGTTTCCCCAAGAGGCCTCGTGAACATCGCTATCCAATCAAGTGCTATCAATTGCCATGCCATTTCGCTATTTCAGATATCATCTGTATCAGGAAGATTATGCCGATATTTCCATCAAGTATTCGCTATTTCTAGCATTTCAAGCTGCTTCAGATATTTATATATCTCGGTATCTCAGAGACACAGCGAGCTAAATTTGTGGTCGTACCTTTCAGCAGTTATTCCTCCCAAAATATTACGTTTTTTAGGAAACAACCCACCTTGAAAGTAAATCGACCCATTTTGGAAGTGGGTTTTCAACTGTTTGGCGAGATTATTCATCGTTTGCTTATAAAGTAAGCCGCAAGATAACCTCCTAAAACTGATACGAATCCATGGTCGTACCTTTCAGCAGTAATTGATCCCAAGACATTAATTTTTTGAGGAAACGGTTTGCGTGAGAAGTAAACCGAACCATTCTACAAGTGGTTTTTCAACCGTTTGGTGAGATTCCTCACCGTTTGCTCAGAAATTAATTCAGAAGATCATCTTTTGAAATTAATACGAATTTTCACTTAAAGTGCCCTTTCTACCGTGATTTCTTAATTTTTCACTTGCAGATTGAGAGTAAATTTTTAGGGGTTCTTAGAAACAATGGGAGAGATGGATAGGACAACTATTATATAATCAAACTTGATGGAAATCCTCACACCATACAATTATTTTGATTGGAATCCCAAGGCGACATTCCAACTCAAAAGAAAAGGACTGTATAATTTGACGATGGCGACATAAACATAACCTACATCAGTGATTGAGGAGATGAGATGGGAGAACTGTAAGGATGAGGCCACATGACTACTTCTTGAGTTAATATCCACTAATTTATGGTTTGATGTTGCTGCATGCAAGACTCCAAACGAGATCTGGACCACCCTGGAAGGACTCTTTGGAAAGTAGGATGAGATGCGAGGTCATATGCTTGAGGTAGAGTTGAATACCTTAGACCCTAAAAGTTTTGATAATATACAAGATTTCTTTACTAAATTTAAATCTTTGATTTTGAGCTTGGGTGAATGTGGTATTGACAAGTCTACACAA
>SNQJ01S0014514.1:81003-104038 GCA_010110895.2 Picea sitchensis | reverse complement strand
CATACCTCTAGATTCTTTGTTGAAGTCTTCCTCCTACTCACCCTTACTACAACCTACTGACTAAAGTTAAACCAGACCTCACTTTCTTGTGCATATCAGTCCAGTCTTCTGAGTTGACAAGATATTGAGATTCTGCCCATTTGACCTTTTTTATAACCAACCTGTGATATAAAATACTGATGGGTATCAGGATTACCTCTACAACAATCCAGAGGTGACTTTTGGTGCTAACATGGTGATGCAAAGAAAATCCTTGGTATGAGAATAATAAGAGATAGGAAAAATCACAAATTGACATTTTCTCGGGGTGAGTACATAGATAAGTTGTTGGAGAGATTTAAAATGAAGAATGAAAAACCCATTAGTACACCTTTGGCCAACCATTTCAAATTAACTTAGGAAATGTGCCCCAAGACACAAGAGGAGATAGAATACATGTCCAGGGTCCCTTATTCATCAATAGTTGGCAGCTTGATGTATGTGATGGTTTTCACAAGACCAGATATTGCACATGCAGTGGGAGTTGTGAGCAAGTATATGAAAAATCCAGGTAAAGAACATTGGGAGGCAATAAAGTGGATTCTCAGGTATTTGAGAGGTATTTCTACTCATGCATTATGTTTTGGAGGTTCAGAAACTATTCTAAAGGGATATGTTTATTCAGATATGGTATGTGATAAAGATAGTAGGAGGAGAATCACAAGGTATTCTTTTACTATAGGTGGAACAATAGTAAGTGGGATTTCAAAACTGCAAAAGGTTCGTACACTTTAAAGAACAAAAGTAGAGTATGTTGTTGCTACAGAGGCTAGTAAAGAAATGATTTGGTTACAGCAGTTTATGGAAGAATTGGTAAAGAACCAAGATAATATCATGTTGTACTATGACAGTGAGAGTGTCATTCATCTTGCAAATAACTTATCCTTCCATTCGAAGACTAAGCATATACGACTCAGGTACCATTTCATGTGATCCATCTTGGAAGATGGACATTTGAATTTGCAAAAGATACATACTAGCCAGAATCCTACAGACATGTTAGCAAAGGGAGAAACCAGGGAGAAATTGAGTTCCTACTTAGTTTCAGTTGGTCTTCCAGAATGAAGGTGAATATTAGAAATTTTCCAAGTCCAATAAGGATCATAGTCCAGTAGATACAACAACGATGGAGTTGTTGAGATCAGTATCCAAGTGGGTGATTGTTGGTTGTGGAGCCTGGTTAGCTTCCTTATTGAGAGGCCTTTGTTTTCAGCTATGTTTATACCCCATGAAGAATTTACACCCTGGAAGAATGTACACTCCTCCATGTGGGGGAGTGTAGGGTGGGATTTCCCCTCTTGCGGGGTCTAGGGGCAAGTGGGCCCCCAAAGGAAAAATTGCCTTGTAAATGTATATTGTAATTTCATAGTAAATATGGAACGTTCATTATAAGGTCGCATATGTGACGGTAGAAGTTATGTTAGGGTTTTTTTTCCCTAGAAGAAAACCCTCTTTTATGAGGGAAATGTATTGCGACTATGTATCATTGCGATTATTTTATTCTAAGTGAGGATATTGTGAGAGAAAGAATACAAAGTTACAATGTGTGTGTTGTAGGTTGTATCCCTTCAATTGCAGGATAATAATAAGGAAGGACTTGGAAATTTCTCTAGTGGACGTAGCCCACACTAGGTGAACCATGTATATATGTGTCTCTATTTTTTTTGTATCTTCTGTGTTTTATTTCTGCATTTGTTTTATTTTATTGCTCAGTGATCCTATTTTTCTAACATATCATTCTATGGGCGCATAAATCATCATAGACAAGGGTATTGTTTCAAAATGTATCTCCATCAATATTCTATTATAACAGAGTCCTTACTCAGAATACATATGCATTTTATATCATTCATATACAAATTCATACTAGAGAGAATCAACAAGTACATCTCAAGATAGTACAAGATTCTATCGTATTCTCTCTAGTCCCTTGCCCTTACTACTTCTACAGTAATATAGGAATAGTTCCTTTACATTATAAATATGGCTCAAAAACCTAGTTCTTACTTCTCAACTCTGATTACCCAACCTGATTACAATCCTCTTCTTTTTCATCTTTAGAACCTATGAGCTCTCTTCTCTTATTGATTATGTTTCAACTGCTCCTCCCAAAACTGATTGTACGTTGGCCTCCAATCGTTTTCTTTTCCAATTCCTTTCTGTTGTGCGCTCTTTAACTAGGCCTTATTTTCCTTATTTTGCTTGGTTTTTTGGCTCTGTGGTAGCTTTTGAAACTTCTATTCATCAAAACGAAGGGCCCAACAGGCCTCGACCACAACCCTTGACTAGTCTGATTCAAGCCTTTAGTTATTTTGTGGTCTCTGATTTGGCCTGTGATCCTTTTGTGGCTTTTATTTCTTCTTTTGGCTTGCTTCCATCCATGACTCAAGTTGTTTCTTCCTTATATCCTTCAAATGAAGAACTCAACTCTTAAACTAGTTCTATGGATTTCTCCCTGATCTCTTGGAAATGTTCAATTTTATCTTGCCACTTCTTGGTAAGAAATGAGGCTTCTTCTACAAATTGTTGCGTTGCGCTGGTCCTGAAATCCTTTGGCTTTGATGTGATAAGATCATTCCATTTTGAATATAATAGTGTCTCCACCTAGTGCATCTAGAGGTATGAAGTTTATACTACTAGATGAAAGGCTCTTAGTTCCTTCTTGGCCATTGTTTGAGCTTAAAATAGGGCATTCAAAGTGTTGTCGGTGTGTTGGATCTCATCAAATTTTTATTTTTGTTCCAGACGATCCTATGCTTTGGAAGATTATTCATTGAGGGTTTGGATTTTATTGTGCAACTCTTCTAGTACATAGTTGTGTCGATTTATCACAGCCATCCAATCATTGACTTCCTTGAAGATGGTAGTGCGTTCAACGATCTTCTTATGCAACATGTCTCTGGCATTGTTTCCTTCCAGGACAACCCTTTCTAATTATTTTTGGAGTTCTTTGGGTTGTGCCTTGACCTTCAACTTTATTCCCTCCAAATTCTCTTGGAGGTCCTCTGATTGATCTGCCAACACCTCCCATGCTTCCTGGACTAATTCAATCTATTTAACTGACTCTTCGGTTGCGCTGTACTCTAGCAGCTGAGATGATTCTTTCCGAAAATCCATCTAGACCTCTATAAAAATTTCCTTCATTTTATCCATTTTCTGCTTCACATGGAGTTTTAAATATTCCTCATGCATCTGTTTTGTTTTTTCTATCATCCCTTCCTATCTCCAGAATTCACCTTTTTTTTGGCTTGTTGAATTCATTGATCCAAGTGATCAATAGAGGCTCTGATCAAGCCTACTAGTGGCGGTGTCGGCAAGTGAGCTAACTCATTGGATGTGACTTTATATTCCAACAAGAGTCTACATTGAAGTAGAACTCTGTTGGCCATGGACTGTTCTGAGGGTGTCTCAACCTCTTCTTCTCCCTGGGATGGTCCCCGCAACTGTTGAGCCAGTTTGTTCTTCAAGTATATCTGAAGTAAATGGATAACTTCCATTTTCACCAGGTAGATCTGTAACAATTCCGAACACTATTGCAAATCTCGAAGAACTAGCTCTAACTACTCTTTCCATGACACTGTGCTATGTCTTGAATGAGTCTCCTGCTGTGGTTGAGACTTTGTCTCTTGTTGAGTTGTTGTCCTTGTTATGAGTGCAACTTCTAGGGTCCATGTTTTGAACTTGTGGAACCTAATATTTGATCTTGGAGACTGAGAAACCGGGAGTGGGACTTGTGGGAATTGGGTAATTTTTGTCATTTCTAATTGTTGGTTGTCCTTAGAGGGGAGAGTGACCGAAGTGGAAATATATATAACATTTAACTAACTCAGTGTGACAACAACTGATAGGAGAATATCTTTGAGGTTCCCAATGTTCTCTGTGATTTCTAGTTGCATGGATTATGGTGAGTTGGGTAGAAATGGGATTGTGGTATCCTTGTATGGTGGTGGTGGGTTTTTCTCAGAAGTTACAATGGAATATGTGCTGGGATCTGTATCGGGGTCATCGAATATATCAATAACATTATGGGTAGCATGATTGGATTCTTTGGTGCGAGGTAGAGAAATATATATGGGTTGAGGGTTTATGACTTTGGTTGGGCTGACTACAAGGGAAATGTTGATTCTAGTATTTTTAGCAGGAACCTCACCTATAAAGGAAACATCTAAAATGTCATTGATGGCATTACCTGAGAGTACCACCTCATTCATAGGCTTGGGGAATCTTGGTAAGGTCCTTTTGGGACTATACAACCAGTATTCTTCCTCTTCTTCTAAGTCTAATGGAATTACAGACTTCAACGACAGCTCTACCTTGCGTGAACTAGAACCAACCTCCTCTACCAATCTCTTCTTCTTAAATATCTATAATAGTAAAAGATAATGCATTCCCGATTTGTGTGGGTTATGTTTGACTCCCGACCATGACACGACCTCTTTTTCCAATATTTATTCATCCAGATAGAATGGTAATGGCCTCATGTGGAAATGAGAGGGCTTTACATGCCTTAGCTAGACAAAAGTGTGGTGGCGATTCAAAGAGAATGAGATATTTATTGTGTTCAAGTTCAACAGTTCATGTGGTATGCACATCCTTTGGGTGGAATCAATCAGTTGAGTGTACCACTTCAGGAATGCTACATTATTTAATTCCATATTCTCAGAGTCTAACCTTGCATGCTAAGGTTCAAACATCTTTGTGAGGCACCCCTTATCTGCAAGTGTTAGTTGTCTACCCATGGGTGGCCACCACTTTAACATTGTAAAGGCTAGAAGTAGGTATCCATACGTGAAGGTGTCTCCCTTCTCTTGAACTTCCTCACAAACAATGGGGAATTCCTCAAACAGGTAACTACACCAGTTAAATACTACATCATTTCCATAGAAATATGCCATTGACAGGGAATCCAATGTGCATTCTCCCTTGTAATATGAGTGCATGACCTTGCTATAAATTACATAGCAGGTCGTTCTCACCGTTTCTGGGAAAATTGGTTCAATTTTTGTTGTACGACCCCCAGGATGGGTATGGAATCATTCATACAAGATCATTTCACCCTTTATTTTGTCATTCTTTCTCAACCCTTGAAACCTTTTCGATACATCCTCACCTTCCAGTGATAATCCTATGAGATGATGGATATCCTATACATGGATGGGATATCTTTTGTCAAGCCATAAAATTCTTTCGTGCACTCTACTTATAAGGAACTTGATGCACCACACAACTTCACCAGTTGTCCCAAACACTGGTATATCCCGAAGATGCATGATAGTGGAGTTGAATAGATTAATAAAGTCAGTCTTTGGGATGAATTGCACCTCCTCGGTCATCTCGAAACCCATCTCCTATAACACATCGATATTCATCTGTGGGAATAACGTCATGTCCGTCAGATCGAGGTTGAGGAGTTTCGCTTGATCAACCTTCTTGTTGACATCGCCCAACACCTCTATTCTGGGATCATAGGGCTCGTTTGGGATTGATTCCTTAGAGACTGAGCTTCATCCTCTGGATATTCTCAACATTTTCGATATTGAGCACTAGTAAACACACTAAATTGGGGGGCGGGGATGTGGCTGGGGAGCTAGAGGCTTCTAAGAATGTACTACGGTGAGAGAAACTGAAGGATGGAGGAAAACTAAGTTAACAATGTGTCATTCACAATAAGATTATAGGATTTTATAGATGAGGTAATGGGGTAAACCAATAATTGGTCATAAATCATAGAGTAATTAATCCAACAACACAATCTATGGCATGGACATTCGTCGAGACTGATAATCCAGTAAAATATCTGAATGGATCTTGAATTTAATGGGTGGCCTAACCAACATGTGGCCGATGTGAGGGACTTACCATTTTAATGGTTGAGAATTGTGGTGGGAATATCCACAAGATCCAAGCATACATGGACTTTTAAGACTTGACGGGACATTCTAAAAGTTTTTGGTACTTAACCTAAGGGATAAATTGGACTTGACGTAATTGACTCTTAGTTGTTAATATATTTCAGATTCGATCCCCCTCCCCGACCACAATGTGATTCACCGACGAATTTATGTGTATTATTGAGTGGATCGGTCGCTCATATGAAAATGCATTGCTGAGTAAGTATGTCTGAAAATATCCAACTATTAGACCGAGGAAACATATGTTGTGGCACCAATGAGCACACTCTGACGTTGTTACATCTAAAAAAAAAAATTACAACAAAAAATCGAAATCTAACTACTATAAAAAACAACCTTGGATTGGAGCAATGATCCCTCTGTAAAGTGTGGGAAATATAGGGCTTTAGGCGTGTTCCATTCACCCAACTTGGTTGAAGGATACCATTCAGCTGTGCTAGCCTAACTGCACCAAACTGTCCAATTTTAGCAACTAGGAATGGACCTAACCAATGCATGCATAACTTTCCTGGATGTTTATGATAATGGTTGTCATAGAGGAGTACCTTATCCCCTTGCACAAACCTATTGAACTTAATTTGTCTTTCATGCCAAGATTTATGCCTAACATATTCCAATGAATGATGAAAATCGGCTAAGAATTTAGCTTTCTCAAGTTCCTACAAGTTTGCAATCGTTTACGCAATTGATTCATCATCTTTGATATGTGTATCCTGCATTATATAGAGACTAGGGGTGATAAAATCTGTAGGTAAAAAAAAATCCTTACCGTGTACAACCTGAAATGGGGTATACTTGTGCAGTTTCTTTGTGGTAATCCTATAAGCCCATAAGGCTATTGCAACTCTATCATCCCAGTCCTCCATGTTTTCACAACACAGCTTCGTCAGTCGTCATTCTAAAATCTTGTTGAATGCCTCCAATGTCCCATTAGCGTGTGGATGATAAGGATTTCTCTTATGGTGTTGGATGAGGAATTTTGTTGTCAATGTTGTCATTGTGATGCTAATGAAGTGACTACCTTGATCACTGGTCAAGCTCCTAGGACATCCAAATCGGTAACAATATGAATGTTCTCAAATATGAAGGTAGCAGTTGTATCTATTGAACAATCCCGAACTACCTCTGCTTCAGCCCACCGCATGAGATATTCTATTGAGGTGATGATATATCTGGCCTTTGAATGTTTGGTGAGCATATTAATTGGTCCAATAAATTCCACAACCCACTTCTCAAAGGCTTGCAATTCTCTAACCAACTTAAGCGGTAATTCATCTCTACGTGATGGATTCCCTACTCATTGGAAAATGTCACAAGATCTAGCATAAGCTTTAGCATCCTTGAATAAAGTTGACCACCATAACCCAACTTGAAGTACCTTCTATGTTGTATCTTTCCCTCCAACATGTCCTCCCCATCCAAATCGGTAACAATATGAATGTTCTCAAATATGAAGGTAGCAGTTGTATCTATTGAACAATCCCGAACTACCTCTGCTTCAGCCCACCGCATGAGATATTCTATTGAGGTGATGATATATCTGGCCTTTGAATGTTTGGTGAGCATATTAATAGGTCCAATGAAGTCAACATACCACTTCTCAAAGGCTTGCAATTCTCTAACCAACTTAAGCGGTAATTCATCTCTCTACGATGGACTCTACCATTGGAAAATGTCAGCCAAGATTCAGCATAAGCTTTAGCACTTTTGGAATAAAGTTCATAACCCAACTTGAAAATACCTTTCTATGTTGTATCTTTTCCTCCAACATGTCCTCCCAAGAAATCCATATTATGGCATTTCCAATGTGATATACGCTGCTCTCATGGTTTAGGACACACCTTCTGAGAATGGTATCTAGTCCCAACTTATAGAGTTGTCTCGTAATCAGTTGGTAGTCTATTGCTCGGACCCTCGGGTGTCGTTTCTAGGTTGAGGGAAAAAATTTTGGGTAGGTCCCAGAGTTGAGGAAGGAAACAATGTATTCAATATACTTTGGGATAGTTTCAATCTAGAACATGTCTACATCGGGGAGTTGTTTATCGTCCACTACTCCTCCACTTTCCCTTGATTCCAATCTTGATAGGTGATCCATACCTACATTACATCTTCCAGGCTTGAAAATTAAATCAAATGAAAACTCCTAAAAGAGTAAGAGCCACCTGCAAATCCTTCCATCAAGGATCGACTTATTAACTAGGTACTTCAACGTAGAATGGTCAGTAAATAACTTAAAATGAGATCCTAGTAAATAGTGTCTAATTTTTTTCAATGCACAAATCATAGCTAGACATTCCATTTCGGTTGTTGTGTAGTTGCATTCGACTCAAGAAAGTTTTCTTCTAGAATAGTAGATAGGGTGGTCCATATTCCCTTCTATGTATTACGCAAAAATGGCTCCCAAGGTGATACCTAATGCGTCCACATGTACATGGAATTCAATCTACCAGTTGGGGTATATATGAATGGGTGCAATGTTGAGTTTCTCTTTTAGGATATCAAACGCCTTGTCATTTTAAATTGTCCACTGAAATTCTTCGGACTTCTTCAGTAGTTTCTCCAGTGGTGCATTGATACTTGCATATCTTCTAATGAACCTATGATAGTATCCTTTATTGCCAAGCATCGAGCGCACGTTTTTAGCACTTGTAGGTAGAGACATGTTCAGGATAACCATAACTTTACCTGGGTCAACCAGGACTCCTTCCTGAAAAATAATGTGGCCTAGCAGGTTGTCGTGTGATACATATAAAATAAAATTCCTCAAGTTCATAGATATTTTTCATTCCCGACATATATCAAACATAAACCGTAGTAGCCCTACATGCTCATTCAACAAACTATATACAATCCAATCGTCCATGTAGACTTATAGAAACGTATGTATGAAGTCATGAAATGTTGCTATAACAATCCTAGAGAAGCCTGCAGAGGAATTATTTAAGAAAAAAGGCATCACATTGTATGTGAATGACCCCCACTCAGATATGAATGTGGTCTTATTCTTGTCTTCTTATGAAATTATGACTTGGTGATACCCCGAGAATCCATCTGTAAGTGAATAAGCTTGTTTCCCCGCAACTTGATATAACATCTGATTGTTGAAGGGTGCTGGAAACAAGTCATGCACACATGCAGAATTCAAAGTCATGTAGTCTACACAGACCTAATTTCTTATGTATCCTTCTTTCTTTGTATTACTATGGGGATAACCCACTATGCTTCTTCTACACGAAAGATTAGACCTGCTGCAAGCATTTTTTCCACTTCCTTCTTTAATTTCTCTTTTACTTTAGGTTTGAGACAATATGGTTTGTGCTTCACAGGTTTTGAGTCGGGTTTCAAATCGATATTTATCTCCCCCATGGATCTATTTATACCTTTAAGTTATGAGAAGTTTTTTGGGAATAAGTCCTCATATTACCGAAACAGGCTCTTGACTTCATTCATGGCTTGCTCATCCTAGTAATCTCCTATATAAGCTATATTAGGATGCTCTTCACTCCCTATATTTACTTTTCGCAACTTTAGGGGATGGTTATAGGAGATACATGTATGACTAGGTATAATTCATTAGATTCTTCAAGGTCGTTATCAATTTTACAACAAGCTAAAGGTATTCTAATAGGGTTGTGACCTCGATTGGACTGAAGAAAATGGACATGATCAGAGCATACTATTGGGATTGATCTTTGTTTACAAATTTTAGTAAATAGAATCTCCCAAATTATTTGAAGGACTAAGTGAAGCTTAGGGGACTTAACAATGAAGGAGAAATCTCTCCAAAATTTGTCTTCTAAGGTTTTCCAACAACTTGTTTGTCTTTTGATCTCTTCATGTGTGTACCAAGATTTTGGAATTGAACCTAGCAAGTGGAAAAATAGTTGAACCCATAGTCTAGAGGGTACTTCCGCAACTCGCCATTTCTTTAGGAAGTGCTCAACATGCATTCTAGGGTCAAACTAACCATAAAAAAGTTGCATACCTTGAAAATCCATGTTTGTATCTTCTGTCAACTAATAACTATCTTTGCATCCTCCCAATCTAGAATCAAGGCTCTGTGAGTGGCCCACCATCTAGCCAGGATATCATTCAAGGTTATATAATAAACTAATATTCTTTGATCTGGTGCAACTTTTCCTTCTATGTTGGTGAGAAAGATGTCGAAATCTGAAGTACCATCATATGTTGGGAGATTCCTTATCTCAGTTCCAACAATATCATTTCCCTGATAGTTTCAAAACATCTTTAGAATATTTCATATGACCCTTGTTGCCAACTGTCAAAATCCAGTTCTGAGTCCTCATCGACTGACTATATAATCCTCCAACTTACAAATCCATCTGCAGTGGGGTTAAGATAATCTGTCTGCATCCCTGTCCTTATGTTGTACAACTAGTCAATAACTTCTGACTCCATGTTATTATCCACTAGATTAGTATATCTAGGTCCGAAGTACGTATCTAAGAGATAGACTACCTTTATTCCATCCACCTCAAATGTCATGGTGTCTCTCATTAAGTCAATGAAAACATAATTTTCATAGGTCCAGTCAATTCATAATAAGGTAGGGTAGGGGTCTTTATCTCCCATGATTTCAATCACTTCGAAATTATTTTTCGTTTTAACTCCTGCAACATCTACCTACACATTTTCCAGCCTCCCTACTGGGAAAATGCAGTATTGGTTTTCCATTCTCAGCTGGATGGGTGAATACACTAACTGAGGTTTCCCTAGAGCCTCCCAAGTCTTTTTGGGTACGATATTGATATTTGATCCCAAGTCCAACATGATATATGTAATCTCAAAGTCATCTAACTAAGTTTCCAACCTAAATTATTTTCTAGCTCGCACTTTCCTTCTTTGTATTCTCTGTGTATTCGTCTAGGGGATGTTGGTGGTTACAATGGTTTATGGAGCTCCCTAATATCTCAAGACTAGGTACAGGGTGTTCCATAGCTTCTCAATAATTCGATCATGTCCCAATATTTTAGAGAATAATTGAAACCAGAGGTTAATTACATTTTAGGATTGCTCAGGGTGTCTTCTCAAGTTTATAGGATTCCTGAGTGTAGGTGGTGAGGAAGGAGTTTAAGGAATATTATGTTGAAGGATGAATTTAAGAGGATTTTACATTATTTATGGAGAAGATACCCCTGTAAACATTTCTATTGCATCTTTGAAAAACAATTTTTGTTTTAAAGGATCACACATGTCATCCTTATGGGCTACTTTCTGAATCTTTGACCGATTGTCTGCATCTACCTCAGTTTTTTCTCCTCTGCAAGTAATGATGTTGATTTTGGGTATATTCCCTTTAATTTCCCTCCTAAGTTCTTTTCCTATGAATTTCGATCCTCTTTGATAAACCCTGTCCTCCCAATTTGCTATCAAGTCTAGGAAATCTTCAGTTGCATGAACATTAGTTCTGTAGTGTGAACATCATGGTCGTCTTAGGTGAGGAAATTATCTGGCCATGGGTCCTTATTCATCGCATGTATAGCATCATCCTAGTCCTCTTCCTCCATTCCTTCCTTTTCTAAATACACCTCCACCCACATTCCCTTGACCTCTTCTGAGTCCTTGGGTTGTTTCATTTACCCTGAATGCAGTCTGACCCAGTCTATCAGCAAGCACATATAATGCTCTACATTGGTTTAGACCATGCATTTTAGACCCACATAATTCACAATATTTTGTATTATTCATAAGCGTTTACTTTTGCAAGCTGGGGTAGTGACTTGGTGCATGCCCATGAGTCTGACATATTTCACAATACTCAGTTGTCTAAGTTGTTTGGGTGCTTGGAAAAGTATGGTGTTGGACCGATGCATGGAACGGTGGAGTTGTAGATACTTGTGCAACTCCTTCCATTGGTCCTGTAGGAGGGGGGGCATCGATTTGTATGGAGGTCCCATTCTTTTCATCCACAGACACTCATTTGCAATATGCCCCTCTATATAGCATATTATGCACCAAACTTGAGGTCGTCCTGGTCTGGGTAGAGTTAATGTCTGGATATTCTTCTTGAGTGTCGATATTTGTCCCTGGAGATATGACATATTTTGGTCTACTGGAGGTCTGGTTACCCTCAGAATCCCTGGGTATCCTGCCATAGATTCAATATTCATTGATTGTTCCAGAGCATCTGTCAAAGTGGAAATCCTATGATTTGTTAGGGGGATTGACGTCAAGGGTAGAAACCCTTGTGTGTACCATTCCCTCTTATGATCTTCATGAATTGGATGTGCTAGTCTCCCAATAGCTTCCTTAAAATTATAAATATACTCCCATGTGAACTCACCCTCTCTCTATTGAATCTCCCTCAACTCAGAGAGAGCTTGTTACTCTGACTGAGGTAGCTTGAATTCGGAAATGAATTTGTGAAGCACCTGGTTAAGGGTAAATGATTTTCCTTGCAACCCATGCTCAATATCCTTCATGTACCACTTGAGGGTGTGACCCCTTAAATTAGTCTAGAATTCTACTAAATTTTTTCATCCAGATTCCCTCTGGACCTCCAGATGGCCTTGCACAGAAACCAGTGTTTTTCTACGTCCTCATATCCTTTACCCCGAAATTATGGGTATCAAGCGATTGAGCCTTCCATGTTTCTAACCATTCTAGGTGTTACTGTTCCTACCAAAATGAATCCTAATGGCCTTGCTTGTGATATTTTAGGAGACCCTAATATCTTCCCATTATTCACACTTGTGGATTTTGATGAATTGAATAAATTTGACGGAATAGAAATTTCATGAGTATGTGGTACAAATCTTACCAAGGCTATAGAGGGCACCTAGGGGATGGCTGACTCAGGGATAGTTCTACGGACTTATGGGCGGGTTTCTTTGATCTAGGTGGTCTCTTTTTCTTTCTCTGGGGCATCATTTTCAACCTCATTCCTGAATCCTCCTAAGATTGTAGTTGAGCCTTCTCTGTCATTCACAAGATCCATACCTTCTTAGTATTCCCTTGATTCTACACACTCCTCTTCTCATCCACCCACCCGGAGGCTTCTTTCTCTCCACACTTCTCTTTCCTCCAATCTTATACTGGCCAATATTTCTTGTCTTTGCAACTTCCAAAACTCTTTTATCTTTCTTTCATCCTCTTCTCCTGGTTTGATTTCTTTCCATAATACATCATACTTCTTTACTTCTTTACTTACCTTTCCCCGCCACCATTTCTCAACTATGGAGACTCTCCTCAGGTCTCGCTCACTTCTTGCACTCTTATCTTGTTGATCTCCCATATTTCAAAGGACATGTTCCCATTATTAGTTCATGAACCTGCCCCAAGATCACCCCACCCCCAATGCAGGTTTTTAGAATGCCATCTCACTCGAGGGAACAATTAGCATCCCCTCTTCCACCAAGAATAATTTCATCCATAGGGGAATTTCCCTCAACAGTATTTTGTGCGCACCTTTCCTGAATATTGATTATGCTCATGAAAAATATTGATCATTCTCCATTGCAAACTCAATGATATATCCCTCCAGAGTCATGTCAACCCAGAAATCCATTGCTTGAGTAATATGGGGATATAGTCGATGAATCTCTTATAACTTCTCTATATCACAAGTACATATTTTATTGATACATTCTTTGAACTCTGGTGCTTCTTGTAGCTGATATACCTAATGGAACAAATTTTCTAGGAATTCTACCTAGAAGATCGCATATTGGTCGCTCAATCTTTCCGAGTAAAATACATAATCTCTTGCGGTGTTCCAGTTCAAATTTCGTAGCTCTGATTCCTTCCATATGAATGCATCACACTTGCATTCCAACCACTATCGAACTTCATATATGTGGATCTCAGGAAACATCCTCTTTACATGTTCCCTTTAAAACCAAGGCCCCAAAAATGAAACCATTTTGTTAGCGCAAATTCGTCAGACTACGATCATCTTCAGGTTACCAACAAAAGGGTATCTATATAGTCTAGTGCACTAGAATTTTCATCTTCCTAAAAGGGAAGAAGTCTCACCCGAAGTGAAACTAAGACATGAGAATTAGGGAAGGGTGAGAAGAATGCTTAGTCATATCTACAAATTATCGAGATTACTACCATTATTGCACAAGATAGATTAACCATATTAGAGTCTTTAACACCTCATAACCCAAGACAAAAGAACAGATTCATACTAAACATCATAAATAAATACAAAAGAATCATGCATAATAGACATGATATAATATCATTCTATGGACACAAAAATCATCATAGACAAGGGTCTTCTTTCAAAATTTATCTCCATCAGTATTCTATTATAACATAGTCCTTACTCAGAATATATGCGCAACTTATATCAATCATATACAAATTCATACTAGAGAGAATCAACAAATACATCTCAAGATAGTACAAGATTACATTGTATTCTCTCCAGTCCCTTGCCCTTTCTACTTCTACAATAATACAAGAATAATTCCTTTACATTCTCAATCTGGCTCAAAAACCTAGTTCTTACTTCTCAAATCACATTACCCAAACTGATTATAATCCTCTTCTTTTTCATCTTGAGAGCCCACGAGCTCTCTTCTCTTCTTGATTATGTTTCAACTGCTCCTCCCAAAACTAATGTACGCTGACCTCCAACCGTTTTCTGTTCCAATGTCTTTCTATTGTGCGCTCTTTCACTCAGTCTTATTTTCCTTCCTTTTCTTGGTTTTATGGCTCCATGGTAGCTTGTGCAACTTATAGTCATCAAAATGAATGGCCCAATAGGCCCCTCTCCCCCACCCCCTCACATCTCCTCAATTCCCCAATACCCAGATTTATCTACTATAAAATATTAATCACATCACTCTCAATTCCCCAATACCCAATTTATCTACTATAAAATATTAATTTGAAAATAACATAGTAAGAATCAAGCTTATAAATAATCAATTCAAAGAGAACAAATACATACAAGCATATAAATTAAATGAAAGAGAACAAAGAATCAAGCATATAAAGTAAATGAAACATAACAAATCAATTGAAAACATATAAATACATACCTCTTTATACATTTCAACATTTCCATATCATTAATCTTCTTCTTCATCCAAATCAACATCTGTATCATCTAGTTCAGAATTGATGTCGAAAGGATTGGCCATATCAAAACCATCATCAATGTCATCATTTCCAATCATATCATCATTCTATATCATCATCAAGAACATTGTCTCTTACATTTCGTTCGACCTTTTCAAGTTCTTGATCTAACACATCGTCAATATCATCTTCATCCAGAACACTGTCTTGAAAATCTCCTTGAACTGCTTCGACTTATTCCTCTGAAACATGAACTAACTACTCCTCTACTTCATCTTCTTCTTCAATATCATCTTCTTCCGCTACATTATACTTTACCTACCTTCCTCTTGTATCATATCTAACAACATATGACCAACCCCCTCTACCTAGAACCTCTAAGTAAAATACCTATTCGCATTGGCTTGGAAGAACATAAGGCTCTGATATCGGGTCAACATTCCTTGTATTAACCATGGTAAATCTGTTATCATGCTTCTTAACAATTCTATCGAGATCATGTTCATTCATTCATAGCATGTACCATT
Source organism: Picea sitchensis (assembly GCA_010110895.2). Lineage (NCBI taxonomy): Eukaryota > Viridiplantae > Streptophyta > Pinopsida > Pinales > Pinaceae > Picea > Picea sitchensis. The sequence goes on along the minus strand of SNQJ01S0014514.1, from coordinate 88,506 downwards.
TGACGTCGAACATAATTAATTTGAAGGATTTGAATTCACAATCAAGTATATCATCCAAATACCCATAGTGCCGATTTTTAGAGACTTGTGGATGTTTATCACTTCTAGAGGAAACATTAGTAACCTAAAACAATACAATTATCCCACTATCAAAAGTTTTCATCTTTTCATCCAACTTTTTGATGTGAAATTTGTGGCCATTGCACCACATAACATTGTGGTGTGTCAACTGAATTATTCCATACATGTAAGAAATGCATTGTCAATTGATAAACATATTTATGCTTTGAAATTATGAAAATTAAGAAAAAAGACATTCCATATACATCAATATAATATTAAAAAAAACTAAATAGTATGGGTGAATATATGTTTGCTTGTTTATCTTTTAAACCATAAGCTAAATCAATTTTCCTTTGTGTAAGATTGGTATCTCCTTTATGTTCAACTTCTTTGACCAATGAATCCATACCATGCCATGATAACCTACCATTATTATATTGCATACATCATTCAATCCATACCTTCATCCAATCAATATTGTTTGCAATGTATAAATGTATTGCATCCCACTCTCGAGCAGTTGTATTAAAATAAAAAAATTCACATATAATCAGTCACCATGGTATACCTTCATAATAATGGATTATGCAAGAAGACCAAAAAATTAAATACGTACGATATATATAAAAACAAAAAGTCAAATGTATTATAAATCGACACCATGATCTACTTACTTATCACTTTCCTCATTCTACCTTTCCCCAATAGGTGCTCCCCTTCAAAATTTTTGATGGAGTTGACATCCGAAATGTGATCCACATTAATACTTGCAGCTATTTTAGGAAGATATTGAGTAATATAAACCATGTTTTGATATTTCATATATCCCTCTACCATAGAACCCTCAGGATGTGCTCTTTCTCTAACCAAATCCTTCAATGATTTCAAGTTCCTCTCAACCATCGACATTGACCTTGTGTGTACAAGTCCACACTTTTCAATCTCCTCAACTTGGTGTATGAGGTAGTGTTCTTGTGCATTGAAAAATTTCGGATGTATATACTTTTTCATTTCACACATTAGACGAGGAATTTTTCCCCTCCAATACTTTATATCTTCTTTATAGATTTATTTAGATGACAACCATCTACAAATGATGCAAGCAAATAACTGGTTTAAACAAAAAACTATAGAGTACTACATCACAAGTAAAACACATGAAGTGAAATATAAGTTGTACAACGAATTGAAAAAATTACACTTTCCATATAAATCACCACTTACCTCATGTATTTTCCAAGATCATATGTAACTTGTTTGACATTGTTTTCAAAGTTTTCTGGGAGAGATAGAGGTAGAACATACTGTAGCAAAAAAAAAAAAACATTATTCATTCCCAAATTATTAGAATAAAACTCAAACAAGATGTTTCACCAATATACAAATATATACACCAAAATAATTACCTTAACGAAGGTATGCCAATCATGAGTTTTTACCCCACCTAACTCAACTTTCTTTGTTAGGATATTCTTTATGTTTGAAGAAAATCCAGTGGGAAATTTAATTTTTTGAATAACCTCTTTTACATCCTTACTTTGTTGCTCTGTCAATAACCATGGAAGGGTGCTTATATTTTTTTCTCCATTGCTATTTGAATGAATGAAACTTTGCATTGCATGATTGACCGCCTTAATGTCATTACAAATATTTACAATTTTTTTCTTTGGCACTCCTTCCATCTAAGATTCTCCATAACGTTTTTGTTGCATTCTTCCCAATGTGCATTGTATCAAACAAATGGACAATTTCTAGGTGCTCATAGTAGGGGATCCTATTGAATCGTATAGGATAAATTTCATTCCTCGTGGAAGTGCCCCATTATTAATTCCTTCGTCACGACCTTCAAGGTGAAGCATAATTAAAGATATTACAACAAAAATTGGCAATTGGTATAGTGAAAAAAATGCAATAAAAATATAAAATATTCCAAACATTTCATGTATGATACATACAATTTTTTATCCATACCATGACGATTTCTATTATATTTCAACTTCCATAGATGAGGTGTCATTCTCCATGGTTTTAATCCAATCTCTTATTTCCCATTCAAAATACATTTTTCGGTACTTCGATACCTATGGTTCTTAGAGAGGAAGTTCCTATACTCATCAAATACCTCCTTTCCTAAAAATTCTTGAACAACGAGATTTCATCTTAGGACCACAAATTGGACATGCAAATTTACTCTTTATTTGAAGACCTACAAGAGATGGATTAAATTTTATATCAATTATTTGAAGTATGATTAAGGAAGGGATTATGTATTGAAAAACATGCATGATATGAAATTCATAAAATTAAACACTATTAAAGTGCATTGTAACATTATAAAATGCCACATAAATGTGTTAGCCCTGGGGAATCGTGAATTTTCCATACAAGCATTGCATGGAATTTAAACTTCCTTTGTGCACCTACTGGTCTAGAGATATCATACATAGTAATGCCCTTCCATAACTCTAGTAACTCGTCGATAAGAGGATCAATATATACATTCATATATTTGACTTGGTACTTACGTAATTGATTGAACATACAATAGATAATTACTACATATATGAGTAAATAAAAAAATATCAAACATAATTATAAGACATAATTGAGCATATATGAGTAAACAAAAAAATATAAGACATAATTGTGAAACAAACAAGACAAATGAGATGTTATCGTGTTAAAATAAATTATTCCAAACAAATACTTGGAACAATCATTTCCAACATTATGTGCTCCCTCTTTATTGACATCCATGGAGGAATGTTATTGTTGATCAAAAAAGCATACTACACCGAGTAAGTATATCTGAGCTCTCCAATTGGATTGACACTATCAACTGCCAATTAAATCCTAAGATTATGAGGTTTAAGATTAAAATGTGGCCATGTTTCCTCTATATTGTTAAATTCATATCCATCTATAAGAATTTGAATAACACCATCTTTAATTTTGTTCTTTGCATGGTAATTCATAAACTGTATTATGATTTTGCACATGAACAATCACCGCAAACGTGGAATTATGGGAATATAATGAAGAACCTTGCAAGGAACCTTTTTTGTTACTTGATCGGTTCGATATCTAATAATTTGACATTTTGGGCATTCTTCTTTCAACGCATGTTCTCCATAATACAAAATATGATCATTAGGACATGCATGAATAGCTTGATACTCCATTCCAATATATTTCATAATGGCATGTAAATCTTGGTTTGTGCGACATAAAACATTTGACGGTGGTAACATAAATTTACCTAACAATCCACAACATAAAAAATCAAAACTCATTAATGTAAATAATATTAATCGTACATATTGCATCCAAATTTTACAGATAATAAAATAACAATAAAAGTAGAGGAAAAAATAAAAAATTTATCATCATGTACTAAATTTGACAATATATTACATACCTCAGGAGATGTGTGACATAAGTGTTTGACAAAGCATTCATAACTTTTAAGTTCACCAACAACAATATAGCATAGATGAGACTTGTTTTGGAGCCTTCATAAAGAAGTTGTGTTTCCTTTTCAAGTATAGGTATATCAAAAACATCATCAAGTTGATCATCATCATCATCCATTCCGGCATTATTAAATGTCTCCTCGATCAATATATTTGTCCCATGTTATTCAAATGTGTTATTAGAATCATCATCTTCTTCCATATGATCATTAACTTGATCTTCAATATTTTCTCCATGTTCTTGAATAGACGCTTGTACTACAACCATGTCTTCATCCATGGGTAGTGCACTAGGGTGTCGTTCCTTTATAATTACAAACAATCAAGTAATATTAGTGTATATAACAAATATTAAAATTATAAAAACACTGTAAAAATATAATATAGGTAAAAAATGACAACAAAGACAAAGATAGACACTTTTCTTGACATGTATAAAGAGAGACACTTTGTGATATATATAGTCACAACCACCAAAAACAACATGATATTCTTATTTCGTCTTCATCATTATGTCATAGTATTTCTTGATTTCACTTAGAGACCACAACTGTTAAGTGGATGGAAACTTCCCTGTGCCCAACTTAGAGACCAACATTTAATTTATAAGGGGTTGAGAGCTAAGGGAGTATGGGTTAACGCATAAGTGATGCAATGGTTAGAGGTTAGGGTTTAAAGGGTAATTAGGGGTCAAGGATTGGGATACTTAATGGTTTAGGGGTTTATAAGGGTTCAAGGGATAAGGGATTAGGGGTTAACGTGTTATTGATCATCCAATGGTTAGGGGTACTTAGGAGTTGGTTTTCTATATGGAGAAATCAAATTAGGTGAGAACGAAAAACAAAGACAACAAATCAATGATGAAACTTGTGGAATTTATCAAGATGTTTATGAATATGTTGAAAAAATATAAGAAAAATGTTATTTTTCTTGACATGTAGAAAGAGAGACACTTTGTGAGATATATAGTCACAACCAACAAAGAACCTATTCTTATTTTACCTTCATCATTATGTCATGTTATTCCTTTATTTCACTTGGTGACCACGACTTTTAAGTCAATGGAAACTTTCCCACAACTTGGAGACCACAATGTATAAGGGGTTGAGATAAACTTATATAACCCTATGATCCCTAACCCGTAACCCAAACCTAATTTATAATCCACTAACCCCTAACCCTTTAATCCCTATCCCCTAACCCCTCATACCCTATCCTCCTAATACTGAACACCTTAACCCCATTTCCCCTAACCCCTAACCCCTAAACCCTTAACCAATAACCCCTAGCCCCCTAAGCCCTGAACCCCTAACCCCTAAACCCTTAACCAATAACACTTAGAACCCTAATCCCCTAAACTATTAACCCCTAACCTGACCTAACCCCATAAACCTAACCCTTACTCCCTAAAACACCATTAACCTCTAAATCCCATAAGAACTAAACCCCCTAAACCTACCTTAAACCCTAACCCATTAACCACTTATCCTTAATGGATTTATTAACCCTTAAAAAACTAAAATATTAACCCTTAACCCCTTACACCATGTACCCCTAAAACTTAAACCCCTTAACCACTAAACCCTACCCTAAACCCCAATTAAAATATACATCGTATGTCTACTTCTTCTATTCTTAATTTACTCTCAATTTGTTGTGTACATAGAATATGTCCATAAAGAAAAATATATTCATTATTTTTCTTCTACATTTAACATAGAAACATTTACCAAAAACAATCTGCAATATAAAGACAAATAATGAATAACTTACCAAGGGATGATATTCATGCTCTCTTTCAAGGTGTCCATACTTTGTACAATGTTTTTAGTTGTTTTTATTAAAATTCTCCTTCTATTATGACCCTTGCACTTTTTACAAACGAAATAACATTTTCGATCACCCAAATCCTCCATTGCAGATCTCACATCTCCTTGTCCTTGTGGAGAAATGTTATGTGACATTTTTCCTTACCAAACGTTCAGTGATGATTATCTTCAAAAATCAACCTAATAGTTTAATTATTTGTAATGTAGTTAAAAATTAAAAACTCTTTCTATTCTGAAATCCCCTATATATAATAACCTTTGCAAATCGTCGCTAGTATAGAAACAATGTCGAACATCTCTAAAATTTCATTTTTTTAATTATATATCCTTTTTTCGTCGGAATTTCGACAGTTGTTGACCAGAGAGACGTTGCTTAACGTTAAAAAATATTGACTTTGACAAACCTTGGTAAGGGGATATTTGACMTGGTCAACTGTYAGGAATATTTAAAAGAGGTGCACTAGTAAGTAATTCCATTAACAAATTAAAATTCTCTTCACACTCTACTATACATTCAAACGTAATTCCCTTATTTTGAAAAGAAGTGATGGGATGAGAAATCTTGGAGATCCCTGCTATAAATTTCATGTAGTATCCATCTAATCCCATAAAAGATCCAACATTTGAAACATTCCTTGATGTTGTCCATCCTCTAATGGATTCAATTTTTTCTGGTTCTACTGTTATACCATTTTTGAATCCCTTCCTTCTCTGATCATATTTATCCTTCTTCTTATCCTTACAAGATTTTTGCAAGGATTCTCTACCCATGCCTTGCTCATACATGTACTTATCCTTCCTGATGGTCTCTGTCAAAGTCCTAGGCTCATCATACTGAATATTATCCTTATAAAAGGATATAAGTCCACTCAAAAACCTTTGTATCTTCACCTTTTCATCCTTGATAAGACCCACATACTTCAACAATCCCAATAACTCATTTTCATACTCTACCATGGTCATGCTTCCCAACCTGAGTTCAAAGAACTCTTGCATATTATTTTCATAGAAGTGATTTGAAAGAAACTCCTTCTGAAAATATCTCATGAACTGCTTCCAAGTGATCCCATTCTCATTAATGTTCTCAACTTGCTTCAGCTAATCCCACCACATAGCAACTTTTCCATGCAAATGGTATGTGGAAATTTTGGATTCTAGGTTAGATGAGTAGTTGTGAAATTTAAAATACTTCCTGATTCCAAGAAATCATGCTTCAACATCATCTTCCCTTTCTCTTTCACCATCAAATATTGGTGGCTTAAGATTACTCAACTCTCCTTGTAAACTGTCCAATTCATGACTTCTTCTTTGGTGCATGATAAGAGATACCTTTGGATTGATTATGGAGTCTTAAGATGCATAAAATTTCCTTTCTAAATAAGTACGGCAGTGATGTATATGAGTTATGATAACACTTCTTGAGTGACTATGTTTATGTAGTTATATCTTCTTTCATGATATGTACCCTCTTCCTCATGTCTTGAGTCTGATCCATTCTTTGCTTACTTATGCAACTAATTTAGGATTTGCATCATCTGAGCATTTTTTTTTTGTTTTTTTCTCTCGTCAACCTCTCATTGTCTATTTTTAACTCTTCACTTCTATTATTAGGCTTCTCACAGTCTCTATTACTTTTTCTTGTTCCCCTCTACTCATGTGCCCATTTGATTTTGTCTTTGCATTACCAACACTGATATTTTTACCTTTGGCTTCTTTATCATGAATTAATTCTCCCCATCCTTGCTCCACGTCCCAAATATAAATTCTTGTATTTAAATGATATGTTAATATCCCCTAATTTTTCAAAATGTGCAAGCAACCATTTTTGTTAGAATTATACATATCAAATTGTTTTTTGTCAAGTAATGTTATAGGTCCTTTTCTGCACAAATCATGAAGAATTATATCATAATTATCCAAATAATAATAATTCCATGTTATTATCCACTAAATCAAATTTCCAATGACTATACTCATGCCCCAATCTGATCTCTAAGTTGAAACTTATGGCTTCCTGAAAAAGTCATTTTCACCCCATTTGTGCATTTTTTCCACTGGTATAATTTTATTGAAATGCCAACTTATATCAAGTGCTGAAGAAAATATGTTAGGAACTAGAGAAATTTTTGTATGAGACA